>JAAGNO010005775.1:0-66034 GCA_033439905.1 Ceryle rudis | reverse complement strand
TTCAGGGTGGTGGTGGAGGAAGGGCTGGACCGGGAGAGGCCCCGCTCCCGCCACAAAGGCAGGAAGCTGAGCGGCGGGAACGCCGGCGAGGGCGGTCGCACTTCAAAGCCCCCCTGGTTCCCCCTGTTGCCTGCCGGGGGGGGGGCTCCGTGTACCGCCTCCCCCCATCCCTGGAGACCCCATGATTTTACTGCTGGCCACGGCGTACAAACAAGCATGGCCTCGTGGAGGCACCATCCCCACCCTCAGGACAATTCTGGGGGGACCTCCTGCCCACAGTGAACGTCCCTGTTCCCGTGGGACTGTCCCCCCGCCCCCACCCCTCTTCCTGAGGGTGCAGGGCCTTGCCCAGGCACTATCCTGGTTTCCTGCAGCTCCACCAGGCCAGGATGACCAGAGGATGGATAATTTTGGCTGCTGGGTGCAATGTTGGCAACTCCTGGACGCAATAGTGGCTGCTTCTGCTAATGGTGTAGATACCTTGCCAGGCTGGCATCACCCACCAGGGCGGCATCACCGCTGGGGTGGCATCACCCACTGGGACATCCCCAAGCCCGTGGCCATCTGCCATCCCTGGGTTCACCGTGGTATCATCCCCATCCTTGGTGCCACTGGGGCCACAGGCTGCACCCTGCACCACTGGTCCCCAGTGTCCACTGTGAGATGCCCAGTGCCCTAGTGAGCTGGGCACCGCTGCTGGGCTTTGCACTGCGGTCAGGGAGCGGAGGCTGCGGTTTGCTGTCGAGGAAGTAGGTGCAGACAGGAAGGATGCTGGAGAGATTTGGTGCTGTTGGCAGCTGGCACGTGGCCCTGGTGGCACTGCTCTGCCCATGCCACTCATGTGCCCATGGGTGTTTCCCAATGCCAAGGACCTTGGCTGTGCCACAGCTCTGGGTGCCCTCGGGGGGGACTGTGGCTGTGCCAAGGGGGCTGGGTGCCCTGGTGGGGACTATGTCCCTTGGGGTGACACCTTCCACTCTGCCCCCAGAACTCCATGAACCTGCCCCCAGACAAAGCCCGGCTCCTGCGACAGTACGACAACGAGAAGAAGTGGGACCTCATCTGTGACCAGGTTGGGGGGGCTAGGGGCTCCTGGGGGGAGGGCTGAGCCGCTGTGCTGGTGTCACCAATACACCCCCATCGCCCCCCAGGAGCGGTTCCAGGTGAAGAGTCCCCCCCATGCCTACATCCAGAAACTCCGCAGCTTCCTGGAGCCAGGTGTCACACGGAAGGTGAGGGATTTCAAGGGGTTCCAGCTGGGCTGGGAGGGGTTCCAAGGGGACTGGGGGCTCCTAGGGGTCACAGCTCAGCCTTGTTCTGCCTCCAGAAGTTCAGGAGGAGGGTGCAGGAGTCGACCAAGGTCCTGCGTGAGCTGGAGATCAGCTTGAGGACGAACCACATTGGGTGAGCATGGGGGTCCTGGAGGGATTGTGATGCCGCCGAGGGGGTTGTGGGGTCCCCAGGGCGGGTTGTGGATTCTCAGAGGGTGTGTGGAGTCCTGGGGGGGCGGCGGTAGCGGGTCCTGGTCCTGGCCCTGCCGCAGCTGCAGGGGAAGTCGGAGGCGCTGCAGGAACTGGGCCGGTTCCTGCCTTTGGCCGTGCCGCTGGTCAGCGCTGCCAGGGGCAGGTCCCGGGGGCGGATGCCGCGGGCGGATGGGCCGCCGATGACGCCCGGTGTGGAGCAGCGGGGCCGGATCCTGCCAGGCTCCTCCCGGCACCGAGGGCTCAGCGCCATCCCCGCGCTCGTAGAGGGGATGCCACTGGAATGGCACGGGCTGGCCAGAGGGATGGGGACGTCACCGGGGCTGTCACCGGGGGTTTCACGGGCGGGTGCCCAGTGGAGTGGCTGTGCCACATGCTCGGGGCGGCTCGTGCACGTGCCGGGCTGTGCCCCGTCGCCGGCCCCGCCGCGGCTGCACCATTCGTCTCTTCCCCGCCCGCGGCCCGAAAATAGCAGCAGCCGGAGACAGGAAACGGGCTGGGGTGAGGGGCTGGCGGCGGCAGGAAAGGGGCGGCCGCGGCCACCCCCGGCTCACCCCGCCTCCAGCCCGGCCCGGCTCGGCGCCCCGCCAGCCCGCTTTAAAGATACAAACCCCGCGGGGAAGAGGGGCTGCCCGGCCCCAGGGAGGGGTTGCCTCTCGTTCCTGCCCGCCCCGCTCTCGGATAGTACCTATAGAAAAACTTTATACATACCGCGGCAGGTGATCTGCATCGCAGTCAAGCGCTGCCTTCTCCAAATGTACCCCCTCAAAAAAACCCCAACCCTTCACTTTAAGGTTTAATCACTCCAGAAGCCTTCCCCTCTCCTGACGGAAAAGGTCCTTCTCACCCCAAAATGGAGAGGGTGGATTTCGCCCCACTTGTGAGTGAGATGAAGGTGCCATAGGAAAACAAAGAAGTTGAGCAAGGAAGAAACAGCCAAACATCAGCGATAGCAAAAGCCCTTCTAGAAGAAAAAAAAAAAAAAAAGAAAAAAAAATTGCAGGTAATTGATAAAAGCTTCATATTTTATTATTGATTTTTAAATAATGGAGCTGTGCCCACTGAAAGGAGATTTGACCGCCACTAGAGTCTCATGCAGACAAGCTGCGTTTCGTATTACAGCATATTATACACCGGCTGAGATTAACTATCATCTTCAGATCTAGAAACACTGTACATTTAAAAGTCTGATCTTTTCCCCAGCTGAGGCAGCAGTAAAACTTCCCTCCACAGCCCTGCAAGTAGGATTATGCGCTAACCCTCCTTTTGCTGCATTCTTAAAAGCAAAAACCTGGGCATGGCATCCATAAAAACCGAGTCCTCCTAGCCCACGACACTCTCACGCTGCCCACTTATTAGGAAAATACAACTCAGGGTTGTTTGCTGGGGATGGAATTCTAAGACCTGTCTCTATACGGCAGCTCTGCCCTAAACCTGCTCGGGCACATTCAGTCATCCCTGCCTCAACTTCCCTGCCTGTCCAACCTCCGTGGGCAGGGACAGTCCCTTCTTGCGCGTTTGTGCCGTAACTGGTGCAATAACAACTCAAGCTGGCTGGATGCTCTCCTGTACATTAAACAACAACAATCTTTATATAATGTTGCTTGCATGGGGATCTTGCATCACTTTAGGACAGTAATTACTGTGGTGCCTCTGGGAGGTAGGCATGACACCTCTTTTCAAGATGGGGACAGCACAGTGAAGCCGTGTGTTGTTTATCATCTCTGTGAATACATCCAGGAGGGGAATAACCCCTTAAAGAACAAGTATGACATTTGGTAGGAATGTAGTTTCTCAACAGCTTTGGTTTTCCTTTTCTGGCAGTGAAGCACAAATGCAAAAAAAAATTTTTTCTACCTTTCACTGCCCAAAGGAATGGCTTGATCGTACAGAAGTGCTGGGCAACTTCTGCGCAGACGCTGGCTATGGTCAGATCAGCTCGCTCATTCCTGCCAAGGCAGCGTGCGTGATGGAGCCGAGAGCAGGGGAGGACGAAGAGGCCAATTCTGCACTGGCACCAGCCAGCACTGCCTTACTCGGTGCACTGGAGCTGTATCAATTTACACTGCATGAGAGTGTGTCTCACCTGCAAACTCTCCTGGGTTAGAGGCACTTTGCGCATTCGCAGGGAAAACCGTGTCCTGGTGACCTGTGCTTGAGAGATCTTCCCAAAACCCAGAGCAGTTTCAGGGAGGCTGGTGACCTACTGGGGATTTATAAAGATGCAGTTGAGCGCAGACGGTCATGATTAATACGCTGGTATCGTGCAAAGCCATTCCATGGTGTATGGTAATGATTCACAGGTTAGGAATTCGCTCATACTGACACCAATGCAAAGTGGTATCAGTTTGAAAACCAGTTGCAGAGAACCCTGTCTGCATTTTTATGTTAACAACTTTCACCACGTGGAGTTGAAACACTTCATTTGGGCAATGGATGTTTAAAGAAATGCTCCATAATTACCATCATGTGAATTGGAATGAATAATTCTACATATTCCATGACAGCCTTTGGTTTACTACCCTCCTCCCTCGCTGTACTATCCTTCCTTTCCACTCATCCCCTACTCCAGATCACATTTACTGACTTTATTATCTAACAAGATATATCTGAACGGTGTCCAAAAAGTGAAGCACCCCCATGAATTCTTTTTTTCACGCCTTTGGTGTTGCCTGACACAGGGACCTCAGATTGCTGGGACTTTTGGATGGGAAACAGGTGGCATTTTCTGTACACTTAAATATGCTGCCATCTCAAATGTGAAATAAAAGTTCTGTGCAGAAAAAGGCTCGAAACAAAGATGCTTTACGTGAACGTGCCTCTCTAATTCCACTGTGGCTGTACGCAGAGTGGGAACAGCGAGTTAATTCTGGCATCAGGCTGTCAGATTACATATGATCCAATGCATGTAACATTACAATGCCTTATAATGCTGGCCTTACTTAAAGCATTTGGCCAGGGAGACAAATACTATCCCCAGTGCCTCTAGGAGTTAAAGACGATGTACGTCATGAAGGCGGCTCTGATTTGGCAGCGCTCGCACGTTTGTAACAGTTTTACCAACTTCAAGCTGTTCCTCCAACCGGCGATAGAGACTGAACTCAGGCTGGCCCCAGCTGACTGCATAAATCTCTGGAGTCTGAGCTAACAGCCAGCAGCCTTGGCAGAAAACTGCGAAAACCACATCCCCGTGCTGGAAAAAAGCGATGAGGGAGTTACACAAAACCATCGAGAATCCATCTCTGCCAACAGGAGCAACTGAAGGGGGGACTGCAGAAATAGCAGGCAGAGTGAGGGAGAAATTAAGCGATGCCGTGTAAGAAAACACATCCCTTGCACAAGAGTAGTGCGGGAAGAAAAACATTCTTCCAAGAAAAAGCCCTTGTGCCATGTGCTTAATGTGCCAGGGCACACAGAAAAGTTACACTTTCTCCTGCAGAAATCTCCGGGGTTTCCAATCATAACTTTCAGTGTGCTTCCGTGCTCTTTATTTGAAACTGAAATCTATGAAGTATCAGAACTTCGAAGAAAGGAACCACAATGCCGACCGCTGCTCCTGCCTGCTCCCAAATTTATTTAAATGGGCTGTGCCATCTACTGGCAGAAGGGAACGCTGCAGGCAGAGCGATTCCCCTCCTCGCTCAGGGGCTGCTGTGACCACAAGGATGGCTGGAGACACGGGGCATTTCCTGTGGATTAGAGACCAGCTGGCTGAAATGCTTTGGGCTACTTACCCCAGCCAGGAACTAATCCCTTGGAAATGTCCTATACTGAGGTTAATATAAACCGAAACATGCTGGGGGGGAGGTGGGGGCTGCTGGGGGAAAGACCTTAAATATCTGCTGTGCTGCTTGGTGCTATATGCCTGCTTTTCGATTCTGAGCGAATGATGGTCTCATGAGATCCAGCTCCACAACAATACAACCTGACTTTATCTTCACGCAACAGTTCCTGCAGCAGCGCTGGATGGAAGCAGCTTTTTCATTTCATGAAGAGTTTTCAAGGTTAACAAAAACCAATCACCTCTTTCAAGAGCTTGAGTCTTTTCAAGCTTTCCAGCCCCTGTAAAAGACCACAGCAAACCCCTGAGCGCGACCACAATCAAAGCTAAACCGCAAGACTGTCTTTTCTTTCGTGTGATAGACAAGCAGCTCCAGCAGCACTGGCTGCTTTCTGTGAGTGGGGAGAATAGTAGTGCAGGATGCTTTGATCAGATAATGAGAAGTTGAAAGCATCTTCACAACAGTGTTCTGGCAGTGATGGAAGCATCAGAGGTCTGATGCCTTAATAGAGACTTGAAAAAGAGAGATGATTTGTGGGTCAGCAGCGTACAAGGCGCACACACTCCCCTGGACTTGATGGTCCTGTTGCTAGTGGTGGCAATGGGAAAACAACGGATTAAACCTGCTTTGCCACTTCTCTGTTGGAGGCCCTGGTAAAAACCAGCACAACCCATCAAGAATAGATGCAGACCGCCAGGCAGCATGGGGAAGGAGCTGCAGTGCTGAGCTGGATGTTGTCTGTGGATGCAAAGGACACTCCCAGTCCTTACACTTGCAGATAACTAAATGGGTTTTCCTATTTGGTAACCACAGCCCAAGCTGAAGCCCAGTCCTGCTTCCCTCATTAAACTGGACAGTTAGAAATAATTTTGTGTGAAGATGAGCTGGGACAGAATGCTACTGAAGTATTTCTCAGTTTTGGGCCCAGGTAGGGCTTCTTCATGTCTGGGCCTTCTTTCCAGGGTGGATGAGTTCCTCAGGCAAACTCTCCTCCCTGGACTCAGATACATTGCTGGCAGCTACGTTTAATCTTCCCTGCCCCACTCCTCCCACCCATCCTTCCCTTATGCTGTTTCTACCACGGAAGAGAAGGAAACTGGGAATTTTCCCCTTTTTTTCTCACCTTCTCAAGACAGAAAACCATTGTAGTATTGCTGAGTGGAAAGAGCACCAGGCAACGCTCCAGACACGGACACTATTCTGGTTTAAGCATAAAGGCCGCTTCATCCACGTATTTTCTTGATGAGACCAGAAGCTCTGTATGGAAAGAACTCCCTCTTTGGACAATGGGCCTTTGACCACAGCTGAGCCCAGGGCAAGCAACCATAAAACAAATGATAATAAAACAAGCAGGGAGGAATCTTCGTCGGGCTCCCCTGCCTGTTTACCCGACCCTGGTGTACTCTCACATCCTTAGGCATTACTTCAAGAGCAGATGGTGCTCTGTGGTAGAGCAAACGAGCAATTATCCTCCTGACACCCTGCAAGGCCTCCCCGCATGCGATCTCAAGAAGTTACTTCACCCCAAGCTAAGAGCTGTTGTCTGGCTTTTCAGCATAATTGGATGTAATCAAGTTTAATTTGGTTGGTGCAGTAACTCTGAAGACTTTTGTAACTGGATTACTGTCGGCTCAACGGTCATGTGCCATTATATTTGCTGGTCAGAACAGAAGCCAGAATAAAAACAGATGCTTTTTGCCCTACTCCTCCTTCCAGTGACACCCCTTCAGGATATGAGCTTGCACTGTACAGTCAATACAATAAACTAAAAATTCTATTAGAAGAAGGGAGTCATTTCTGTCATATTACGTTCAGGCCTCTCCTAGAAAGTGTAAATTATCTACAGTATGTATCTCTACTTCTGTTTACAAGTGTAGATTATCCACCGCTTAGAGCTAAAACTACTTGAGCACAGATCTATGACGCATGCGAGCTTTGAGACATAGAAATCTTATCCTTACTGTGTAAGCAGGGAAGCTGAAACCTCAAGCAAGAGAATGGTTCATGAGGAGGGAGTTTCTCAGGTCCTGTTTTCTGTTGTGTATCACCAGCAGAGAACAAGGAATATATAGAAAGCTATGGTTATAGCAGACAGAGCTCTACTAAAGGTAATCCGTAGGTGAGAGTAGCACTTGGTAAATGTAACAAAGCCACCAACATGAAGACCTTATTTTCAGCCACCCTTCCAGCTCCTACCAATATTAAGGCATTGAAGCAGCATGTAAAAGCTTTTTCCCATCATATTTTAGGTCAGGTTTTGAAAATTCAAGACCCTGTGGTCTTTTCTAATGACCTTGAAATGTTGAGAGAGGCGCTCCTAACAGATGCTGAGGCCAGGCAAATGGAAACTGAAATACAGCCCTTTTTTAACAGTGACAATAATTAGTGCAGTAATGCACAGAGGTGACATGTTCCTGTGTTTTCAAAGCATTTTAGGCCATTTGGAAGCACAGGAAGTCTATCATATTCCTGGATGAAATGTTTATTGCATTTTAGAGTGATCCCTCCTAAAATTTAGCTCTATTTTGAATTGCAGATCAGCCATAAAAAGACCAAAGTCCGAAGAGACTTCCCTAAGATCAGCAGCAAAGGATGATCTCCAGCTCCCAGTCCCAGAAGCTACAGAGCAGCCATCCTCACCACTGAATGCTGTTAAGCTGTAGATGCATGCATTGGCATCTCTGGTTTTGGCCTGATGGCTATTTGGAGTTTCTAATGATCTGGGAAATTAACACTTCATAATGTTCTACCTCAGAGGATTTAGCACAAACTTTCTTCCTTTTTGTCCCTCTGTTACAGATGGTAGTAGATCTAAATCAGGGGCCGGAGTAACACAGAATGTTAGAACATACCCCACGGAGACGGCACCATAATCCTGCCTGGCAAGTCATCCATCAAGGTTGCTAACATGAAATTTGTTAAATACTTGAACCTTATACTTCCTAAATCACCATAAACACTAATAATTTATTAATGCCATTAGTAGTAATGGAATTTGAAAGACTGTTTGAAGCCGCTGTATAAACCAGGCCCTGCGGATTCGATTTGCGCGGTTATTCGGGTTTTGCGGGTGGCAAAGTTCAGACGTGTAGGGCGATATGGAAAAGCACCGCCCATGTCTGTTTACAAAAAGGCACCTAAGGCACACCTTGCTCAGCACTTCAGCGGCTGCAGAGCCCCTTCTTTGAGGTTATGATGCTGTGTACATGCTGTTGGGCAAGCCTGAGCACACATGGTGATTTATTTATACTAACCAACTGCAGAGGTCATTTCAAGTGCTTTGTGGACATGCCATTGTGTGCCTCCAGCCTGACAGAATGAGGTCTCATCCATTACAGCGATGCTCAAATCTCTGCAGCAGGTAGAACGCTCGCGGCTGGATCTCCTGGAGCTGCAAACTGGTTACTGGCTGAGCACTGATTTTCTGTAACTTTGTGCAGAAATGGGAGAAATCTGTTCTCAACTGAAGCAGGGGAGCCTGGAAAGCTAATCCTGATCCTAACTCTTGATTTCCTCTGTAGCCTCTGGCAAGTCTCTTCATCTGCCCCTGACTTTTCTGCAGTCACCTAGAGCACCACAGCTGTGTGAGCAGCTCTTGCAGCAGCGACACACAGGGCTTGTAGGGCTTGAAGTCATCAAGGGTGGGTGTTTAGCTGTCTTCTGCTTGGACATACAGACTACGGCCATGCATTCATGAAGAGAGCACAAGCGAAGCTGAGGGACAAGCAGAAAATGGGAGACCCGGGTCTCAGAAAAATATGGATCACAAGCCTGCTTCACACAGCTTAATCACAGTACTGAGCACTTAGAGGCCAGGGTCTTCAAAGGGCCAGAAACAGAGCACTGAATTAATGCTCAAAATTCACTGTGGAGGGAAAGACACCATAGAAGTAGTACTACAAAACCACTGTGTCTATGAAATAAAATTATTTTCCCCTGTGGCTGGAAATATAGCCTCTTTTGGAAGTCATGGCAGGTAGTAGAGAATATAGTCCAATATAGAAACTTAACATGTTTACATGATTTATCAAGGCCATCTCCCAGACCACTCTATGATTTTTTTCTGAGTAGTTTGCGTATTTTTTGCCAGGAGCCTGTATGATCAGTGACTTCTGAAAATTTAGACCTACATTTTTACAGCACAGACAAGGATCATTACATTAACCTGCTGAAGCCAGTAAGATACACAGCTACTGGTGAAGAGCAAAAAAACAAGAGCAAGCTTCACAAAGAAAATTAAAAATATACTCTGTTGGCTGCCTGAAATTATTCAGACAAAAATCAATTGTAAGAGTAATAAAAATAAACAGCCGGATTGCTATCTCTGAAGGGCCTCAGGACATACAAGGATAGATAAAAATCACTGAAGCACAGTCTAGGATCTTAGAAATGCCAAAAATGCGTTTGAAACTAGATCAGTTGCAAACATCCTGCCTTGCTGCTTCTCGTGTGGCAGTGCACCCAAAGGCAAGCAGAGGGAAGTCTTGTGGGGAGGCACTGAAAGAGGATTTGGTTGGGTTGGGTCAATTCCACTGGGTCTGCCACACTTCTTCCATAACCTTGGGCAAGCTGCTCAATTGCTCTGTGCCTCAATTTCCCGCAGTAAAAGTGTCTGCAATAAGAACAACAAGGAGTCTGAAGTCATTTCATCCACATTTCACCCCTAATCGAGACTACAATTTCTGAAGCAGCCAGTATATGACTTCTAAATGGCCACACAGTTTTGCCCCTCTCTTGCCCTTTATGTGAAAGCTCTCCCTTTGCAGCATTTTTGCCGAACACCTTGTGCAGCACACGCTGAGACACAGCTGTAGGACAGATAATAATACATTTCACAGCAGCAATAAAACAACGGGAGCCATAATTTCTTTGAACTCAGGGTCAAACTTGTTGTTAGCCAAGTCTGTAAGAACTCATATAGTAAATTACATACGTCTCTTTACCAGTAGGATCATAAAATAAAACTTTATGACCCTTCTGAAGGTCATGGCTCTGCAACAAACTGTAAGACAAAACAATAAATTCACCCCCGAGACCACCATTTCTGTGGCTCTGGCAGCTTTGGTTAGATCTGAGGAAATTAGAACTTTGTCAATCTTTATACGAAGTCTTTCTTATATCTCCTTTGGACCCATGTCCAAATTCTCCCTAAGCGTAAAGCAGAGGCTAAAACAACAGTAATAATGGCTGTTACTGGTTTCAGCAGCAGCAAAGCCACATTTATCTCTATACACACATTTAATGGAAACAATGACCAAAGTGTTTCTTGGCAAATTAGTCCCCTTCTCCCCCAGAAGAAAAACACATCTATAAGCTATTTCCAAAACAATCAATATTAGTCCAGCAAGCAAAACTGTACATTACATTTCCCATCAAAGTCTTGGCGCTCCCTCAAAGAACCGATGCTTTATAAATCACAACTACTACCAAATAAACTGGAGAGAGGACTGCTGAGCTGGGCACCCTGCTGTTTTCCCTCAGGTCTGGGGGCCTGAGTACAGGTAATTCAGTTGAAATCCCTGCACCGTTCTGCTGACTTTTAAACACTTGGCCCAGCGATGTATCTTTTCGTCTATATTTGTACAGAAGTCAGTACAGAAGTCCAAGACCTAGACACTGCCATAGTATCACAATGGGGAGAGAAGAGCAAGCTCTACTTCAGAGCATTTGCTCTCTTGGGGATTTAAACATGAGAAGACTGAGACATTAGTTCTGCTGGTATTATTTTTTTAATTAAAAATAGAGTACTTTGAGATACTTTGATCCTGCACATTAAAAAACCTTAAGTGAAGGGATTCTCTGATATTCTTGAAGTGAAAACATAGGTTTTCCTCTAAATACTCTTCCGAGAGGCTGGCATTTGGTTATGCAAAGTTTACATCATTGCTTTTTTATTGCCAGTGGTGTTGCACTCCCATCACTCTGTCCTAATGTTGCAAAGCCACAGACGCAGTTATCAATGACATCAATTCCTTCCTCTGAAGCTCAAAGCGAGGACAAACTTGAAACAAGGCAGTACTGGCTGCCAAGGAACTGAAACTTCAAGAAATACTTACCGAAACGATGCTAGTAGAGACCGTGCTGGTCACCTGGGCTTGATAGCTGACCGCTTACCGCACTGAAAACACCCCAACATGAGCTACTGCACTGCACGTTCAGACTAAGAGATGATTCCTGCCTGCAAAGAATAACAGGTTTTTATTTGAAGAACTGCCAGAGGTTTTATCTGGCTTCACCCATTGCCAGCGTGCCGACTCTAAGTGAAGACGTAGCAAGGAAAACGGCTTAAATCTCAGAAATTCTTGGTGCATTTCCCTGCCTACACGTCCAAGAGGAACGACCTCCCCTGTCCTCCAGATTAACTTCCGTTTCATTCTGTGAGAGGATACTTGAAGGAAACACACAACATTCCACGTGGAAATCCCAGAGAAAACAGGTCGCATTCCTTGGCAATACCAGCCCCGGTTATACATACATAGCAGGGGGTGAACAATGCCAGCCTGGAGGGAAAGAGCGGCTCCCACTCTCGCTGGGTACCCATAAACAAGCTTCTCACAAGAACACCAATCTCGGTATTAACCCTAAACAATATCATCATGGACAGGGGCCTCAGCCTCTAACTTCTCCTCTCTCCCACTGCTAGAAAAAACAAGACATGTTGAAGGCTATTTCCAAGACTGGACAACCCATTCCTCTCCCTTCTGAGCCTGAACATTCTCCTAGTTTGTTCTGTTGGAACAACCCTGCTCTTCTCCTGCTTATTCTGACAGATTATTTGAGGCAGTTTTTTTGGATGAACTTTCAGACCCAGGGGCAATGCCTCTTAGCTCAACCATGCCTGTCAGATCTCCAACTTACCTTTGAATGAAATACATGTAGAAGACTGAGGAGACTGCTTTTCTTGGACCAAGTCAAAAACACACAAAGAACCACTCATGATGCATCCTTGCTACAAGGCTGAGGTTTGGGGTTCTTCAGCCCAAAGAAGAGAAGGCTCCAGGGAGACCTTCTTGTGGCCTTTCAATACTTCAACGGGGCCTAGAAGAAAGATGGGGATTGTCTCTGTAGCAGGGCCTGTTGTGACAGGACAAGGGGTGATGGTTCTAAACTACAGGAAGGGAGATTCGGACTAGATAGAAGGAATAAATCTCTTTACACTGAGGGTGGTGAGACCGTGGCCCAGGTTGCCCAGAGAAATGGTTGATGCCCCATCCCTGGTAACATTCCAGGTGAGGTTGCCTGGGGCTCTGAGCAACCTGTTCTAGTTGCAGATGTCCCTGCTCACTGCAGGGGGTTGGACTAGATGGTCTTGAAACTCCCTTCCAACCCAAACCATTGTATGGTTCTATCTACAGGTCAAAGGTTCAACCTTTCCCTTCTGTCCTGCAACAACCTCTTATCAAGGCAAAGAATGAAGGGTGGATCATACCAGTTCTTGGTTCTTGCAAGCCGTGACCTCACATAAGGCCTTGACAGCCACTCTGCAAGCCTGTTTCAAACACTCCTGTTGTCCTTCCTTGTAACTTGACTCATGCCACATCACCCTATGGCTTTTTGGCACCTTCTGTTGTCTTCTTCTCTACCACCTGTTTTTCACCTGTCGCTGTTTAGCCCCACCCTGCCCATCAGATCTCGCACCTCACAGTGCAATCAACAGCCTCATGATGACAACAGCCTGCTGATGCCAAAAAAAAACCCAGCCAGCCCTGAGCTGCTGCAGGAATGAGAGCAGGGTGGACAAGAGATGGTTTTGCCATCCACCCGCTCTGTTTTCAGCAGATGGGCTTCCAGTTGAAGCACCCTCATTTACAGCAACTGTGACAGAACCAGTGACTAAGGATCTCAATAAGGACACCTGCTCATTGCAAGTTATTTAGGAACATGGTATGGATGGGGCTGTTTGGCAGCTGTACTCTTTCCACATCTTTCTGCTGAGAAAAGTAATTCCAAAACACAAAGGCCAGCAATAACATTTAAGACACACTAAAAGGAGAGGTGGTCCAAATGCAGGAAGATACTTGGGTGTCTGACATGGGAACGTCTCAGTGGCTTCAAAGGGAAGGCAGGTGTTAGAACCGTTCCGTGGAACCAGACTTACCAACTCAAGGCTGTACTGGGAAATGCAAACCAGCAAACGCACAGTTAACACCTGCCTAATCAAGCAGATGAAGGAGATATGAAAAAAAATCTTGATATGCAGGGGATGTCTCAGTGCACGCAACAAACACCCCTAAGTAATGACCTTGTGGTGATGTCGTTTGCATGATCATGAACACGTAAAAGCCCCAGCTGTGGGCCAAACTGAAACATGGCCGGTGCCACATGACATAAATACGTATTTTTAGATACTGCAGGTGCAGTATTATACAACCCTACCAGAGACAACTGTGACTGTGACATTACCAACGCAATGCTAGTTGATTACTACTTTTCAATCTCTTTCATCCACTTGGCAAAGAAGTTTTCATGGCTGTTCTGCAGCCACTTCATGTTGTATGTGGCAATTTACACAGCAATAAGGCTGTTACCTTGCTTTGTCTCTTTATATATACTGTTTATACTCTAGCCATCTTGGGCTCCAGACTAGTAAGTGCTATGCAAATGACCGTTTGCTGGATTGTGATAATTTGGAATGAAGGATGCTGGAAACCCTAAGTTCCAGTCCCAAACAAACCACTGGTTTCCAATTGCCTTGGGCGAGTCACCTGATCTTCCTGCAATCTCGTCTTCAAAACAGACATGAGTACTTCTTCACCTGGCAGGGACGCTGAGAGCATAAGTCCATTAAAGACTGCAAGGAGTTGCGCGGTTGGAGATCTCATAGTGATAAGCAATTACTTAACACATATGAAATGCTTGGAAGCATATGTTGGTTGTTTCAAAATACAGACAAAACTGCTTGGTCCAATAAGCACGAGAGGTTTTCTCAATAACAACTATAAAAAAGCGGAGCAACAACAACAAAATACCAATAAGCTGCAAGTTGGCTCTCGAGAGATGAATGAACTCTCATGTAACTGAACACTTCTTTCTGCTAAGAACATGTGCTCTCTTGGAGACAGAAAACAGGTATCTCCTGCAGAAACTGTGCTACCAAAGATACTGAAAGAAACATTAGGATGCACAGTGTTACGCTTTTATAACAGAATACATCATACAGAGGTACAAAACAACCCAGTGTACAGCTTTATTGATGATTCACAAAATCAAACATTATCCAGCTAACTCACTCCAGCAGTTCCAGTACGACATTTTTCCTTGCTAGGTTTGGCTGATTTTTTCAAGGTAAACAATATTTGCTTCTAACTCGGGGTGGGGAGCATTCATGCTTTACAGTCACCATTTTGTAAGAGCAAATGCATCACAGCCATGACAATACTTTGAAATTTTATAACGCTCAATCTTCAAAGCAGTGTTCAGGCATTTAATTAAAGCCTATTAAAGGCTCACAGCAGTCCTGGCCTCCAGTACATTTTAGGTCACACCTCACTAATATTTCACATAAAACCCCCACTACCTCCCAACAACGCCCATTCTGTACTTCCATGGCTTGTACTAGTCTCACGAGAGTCTTAACCCTTTAGTTATGATGGGATTTATTAGTACTCCTGAAGCGCACTGAAGACACAAACTGCTATAAATTATCTGCCAGGATGCTTCCATCATCTCACCAGAACATATATTATTTTCAGTAAGTCAGTATTAAATATACCAAGAGTTTCACTGATATAAAAATTATCCTGATTTCCCACTAACCCACACTTAGTCGTATCCTAGTATGTTATATACATAGAGTCACACCTGCAGTTTTCTCCATGTGAGTCAAGTGCTGAGCTACAGGAGACATGAGTGAGAAAACCTGGGGAAAGGAATAACATCTTTGATATTGTCAACTCCCAAGATGTACTGCAGGTAGCGTTCAAACCCCATTCCGAAGCCTCCATGAGGAACTGAGCCGAATTTCCGGAGGTCTAGATACCTGTAATTTAAACAGACAATTACATTTGCAGCACGGTTATGCCGATGTAATTAGAGCGAGCTTTTTATCTAGGGTTTTGCTTTCCATCTTAATTACTTCCCTTTGACCCTAACCACTGTGGGTTTCTGCCAAGACAGGGGGGTTGGTCAAGGGGGTGAAGAAGCGTGGCTCCCTGACAGGCAGAATTGTGTCAGCAGAAACCCCAAGTGCAAAGGCATTTAAACCAGCCCAGCTATGCTCTGCCAATACGCTAGTGCCTGTTTTGTTTAGGAGCGAGAACTCATTTGGGTATGGAGAACAGCTTGAACATCACAGCTCTGCTCGCCTGGAGAGTATCTTTCTAAGTTTTAGTATCTCCAGTATTCCTAGCAGAGGCACAAACGCAGGTTCCTATAGAATCACAACACATTTCCGCTGTTGGAGGTGGGAGTTGCCTGCTTAGGTTTCTTTAGCTTTTGCCACGCTGGTGCTGAAATATGCCCCACAATAAATTCTTTCATTTTCGGTCTTCTCTCCAGTGGTCTAAGTCACTTCATTTCCAGTAATTTCTTCAGAAGCCTAATAGGTCTTTGCTGACTGCTGAATATTCCATCAGATATTTTTTTCTTTCTTTTAAGGTAATTATGATGTCTTTTTATTACTTCCCCCTCTCTCCCCCCAATAACTTACAGACTGATTCATTTATTTCCACTGTAAGCCAGCAAAAAATCTTGGACATACCTTCTCCAGAAATGAAAACTGGAACAAGATGTTGCATTTGGAGCATGTTTCTGTTGTGCACAGAAAACTCAGAGAATGTTTGGAAGTAGGTATTTCAAATGTATGGGTGTCAACAAGATTATGATAGTTTTTTAAAGTTCTCAATTTTCCTGCTGGACTGTAGCTGATGTGACACACAGGAACTGTATTTGCAGCTATAAATTCTCACCAACTGTTTTATTTTAATAGGATTGAAAAACATCTTGGTGGTTCTATTGATTTATGAGGCCACTTCAGAGCTTGCTGAGGCCACAGAGTTATTCTTCTTTATATGAATGCACTAGGAAGGGATTGAGTGACTCCAGATGTATTACATGCTTCTAATCTTTGTCATGAATATTTCATCGCCCCAGTTAAAAAAAAAAAATCAAGCACACTTAAATATAAATATATATGTTTTACTACTTAGGCAGTGGAGCAGAGGGGAAAAAGCACTTCAAAAAACAAAATTAAGATTGGATTGATTGGAGTAAATGGCTTTCCAAATTTTAATTACTGATAATTAAATGCATGGAAAAAAATATATTTGTGTGTATATTTTTATACACATCAGTATGTCAGGTAGACATTACATATATTTAAGTGTACTCGCTTGGAAAAAAAAAAATTAAGTGTACTTGCTTGGACTTCAGAATTTTATTGGCTTGAAGACTACATTTTAAAGAGTGAAGCCAAAGTAATGCCACCGATCACCTCTACTTGCAAAACAGAAATACTCTCCAACAAATTCTACAGCTGCAAAGATCACCCTGGCAGACTCAGTTTGACAGTATGCCTCTTATACCACAAAATATTATCTTTCCTTGCAGTTCGTTAAGAGTAGTTAAAAATCTGGGAAGCCATTCATTACACACAATCCAATCTTCAAGATCTTTTCTCCAGTGTTTTTTCCCTTCTCCCTCTACTGCCCAAGTAGTAAAACCAGAGCAGAACTTCATAGAATCGTAGAACTTCCTACCTCTTCCCACTAGGACTGACAAAGTACAGATATACCTACACTGCAGGCTCAAGGGTGCGGCATCCTCGGGACCTAAAGGCTTTCCATCTGTGCTGCTGGGTGTTAGCTTGGCTTACCCAGGCTCAGTTACATCCAACCCCACACCTTGTGTGGAAGATTACACTTAGGACATCCTGCACCTGGGTTGGGGCAATCCCAAACACAAATACAGGCTGGGCAGAGTATGGATTGAGAGTAGTCCTGAGAAGGAAGACTTGGGGATGCTGGTTGATGAAAAGCTCAACGAGAGCCAACAAAGTGCGAGTGTAGCCCAGAAAGCCAACCGTATGCTGGGCTGCATCAAAAGAAGAGTGGCCATCAGGTCGAGGGAGGGGATTCTGCCCCTCTACTCCACTCTCATGAGACACCAACTGGAGTACAGTGTCCAGCTCTGGAGTCCCCAATGCATAAAGGATGAGGACGTGTTAGAGCAGGTCCAGAGGAGACCATGAAGATGATCAGAGGACTGGAGCACTTCTGCTGTGCAGACAGACTGAGTTGGGGTTGTTCACCCTGGAGAAAAGAAGGCTCCAGGGAGACCTTATTGTGGCTCTACAGTATTTGAAGGTGGCCTACAAGAAAGCTGGCAATGGACTTTTTAGAATGGTCTGTAGTGATAGGATGAGGGCTAATGGCTTCAAATTGGAAGTGGTTAAATTTTGATTACATGTAAGGAAGAAGTTCTTCACTATGAGGGTGGTGAGACACTGGAACAGGTTGCCCAGGGAAGTTGTGGATGTTCCATAAGTGGATGTATTCAAGGACAGGCTGGATGAGGATCTAGTTGCAGATGTCCCTGCTCCTGGCAGGGGGTTGGAACTAAATGATCTTTAAGGTCCTTTTAAACCCAGACCACTCCGTGATAGGAACACATAGGCTCTGCAGCAGCACAGTGGTCTTCACTTCTACCCACTTCATACAGACTTGTAACTTGAGTTTCCACTAATACCCTGGGACTGCCCCCAGGGAAGCTCCACTTAGCAGCTTTTCAAGGGTTTGCAAGGAAAGATGATGGGCATATCTGATGCTGAGTATGGTGACTTGTGAAATAGGAATGACCTCATAAAAGTGAGGATTATGGGTGTTTGACATGGCAGATCAATCTGTACCAGCTCAGTAGTTCTGAGCAGAACTGACGAACCAGCTGGTGACAACTCTAGCTGAAACTAGTAATATAAATAACAGCACAAACACTTCTGATGATGTCTGCAAGTGTATCTCAGCCTGTGCAAAGACAGCTGAGACTAAGTCAAGCATCTTTTCTCCTTTTTTGCTGGCAACCGTTTATAAGGTCATTGTAAGAAGATGAAATAACTCAGCTTCTTCCAGATGAACAATAATAATAAATTCTACCCTTGCTTATCCAGGACTTTCATCTGCAGATCTCAAAGCACTCTGAGAAGCCATTTTGGCAAAAGGAGCAAATAAAACCCATTAGAGTTAATGGAAAAAAAGTCCATTGAATTAAACGAGCTGAGGATGAAGCCTGTGAATCCCTTCTGATGACTGTGCTTAGAAGAAGCAAAGGAATTGAGACATTTTCTATTCTTCCCAGATGAAAGAAGAAGTAACCGCCTGCAGATGAAGAGAAAATTCCCTTTAGGCTGGAGAATGTTCCCTGAGGTTTTCTTTCATTCAGTGGTCTCCAGACACTGGATGTTTCTCACCTCAAAACCAGACATGAACTAGTCTGGCTATTTCTCCTAGTAGCTCATATTTAAGAGGAGAGCTGAGCCCTCCATTGGCAACTAGGGGAGTGTGCAATGTTATTCCATGGGGGAAGTGTCCCTGGAGTTCATGTTCTGGACCTGGAGGACTGTTAGCTCTTCAGAGATTTGAATCTTACTAAAGTATGCGCTGCGACAACATCCCCCAGCAATGAATTCCAGGACATTGTTATGTGCCAAGTTAGAAGAGCATTTCCTTTCATCCTTTAAAAAATGTATACACTTTCATCAGCATCACAAGCTCCTGCGTTGCATGGCAAGGCACTGTGAACATCAGTGCTCTCTGGATAACCATTCATAAGCAGAATGTATTCTTTTTGGGCTCCTTTCAAAACAAATGTAATCTTTACCTTTTATGTAACCCTCTTGTTATATTGAAGCCTCTGCAGTCAGTTTGAAAAAAGGGAGAACAAAAGTATTGAAGTCCATGAAATTGAATATTCTACTGAAAAAAAAAAAGGAAAAAATGAGGGTAATGAAAAACTGCAAGTGAACTGACATTTGAAAGACCGTTTTGTGGAACGTTTCAAGAAATAAACATGCAAAGCATTGCCAAGTTCTGATGCTGGGTAAAACGTTGCCTTTGGTTTCAGGCAGCTTCTGCTCTGCTACAACTTTTTGGGAATCCACAAAAACCCCAAACATTCAGGGAGGTCAAACTAAAACACTCCCACTGACATGAGTGGGGTTTGGGCACATTTGGCTGGCTTTAGCACTGACTTTCTGCCTACCTCCATATGGCCCAGCAAAGAGCTCTGGTTGCTCCCCAAAGCATAAGTAACAGGACCAGGCACCTACCAAGGAGAGCAAAGGGCTATCTTTCTTCACTGGGATCTGAAGCCTGAAGGAGGTTAAAGGATGAAACAAATGCTGCCTTGCAAGTGGCTCAGCAGCGCTGCTGTTCCTTAAGTCCAGCTCCTCCTTTTTACCGTGCCACACAAGGATCCAACAGAGCACTCTGGCACTCAATCTTCAAAGAAAATTAGAAATTAAAGAGACCAACACAGCTCAATCTTCTCCTTCAAGAGAAGGAGTAAGACCGAGAAAACAGAGCAATATACATTCTAAACCAGCAGATAACACCTGCTCTGTCACTGTGTACTTTCATCAGTGTTACACCAGAAGGTCAGAAAAGTACCTGGATTGGAGAACGTTTAGTATGAGGTCACTTCTCCATTGATGTGCATGATGATCATTAGAAAGAGGAAATGGGCACCTTACATGTAGAAAGACTGTCTGAAATGCTGCTCAAGATGATGGTAGTGGGGATGTTACAAAAGTACTTGCTTTGTTATTGCTCGTGCTAAGCTGGCACCTGGAGACTGAAAACAGGATCAGTCCCCTGTTTTCAAGGCAAGATGCTTAATATTTCTAGGTCACAGAGAAAGCAAGTGACTTCCCAGAGTAAACTCTTGATTGCTCAACTTTCCCACTTCACTTCCACAGACCTCTCTCTGTCTGGCCAAGATCATCATACATACATCCATCATCAGCTTCTACAGCACTGAGCTCTTTTCTATCTATGGGTCAAAGGAAGGAGTGTGAATATAAGATAAATTAACTCTGCAAAATCAAGACAACTTTTGCAAATGATATTTTTTTATGGAAAGAAACATGGACACCAGGAAAGCTGTAGTGAAGAAGGCTTACAGACCTTTGACCATGTCCCTTTATCTATTTTTTTTGAAAAGCTTTCTAAAAAGATAGGAATGGGCAGAAGCAAAACAGTACTTCAGCTCATCAGCTGCCTCTTTGCCCAATGACTCTCCCACAAACAAGGCACTCCTGAAGCTGTCCTAGAAGCAGTCAGCTCCTCAATATCCTCATGCTTAGTGGGAGTAGAAAAAAGGTAGAAACAGATATATGGCAATAAATAAGGGATTTCAAAAGGGACCACATCTCATACAGCTGCCCATTCTAAAGTCAGCAAATATTATATTTAAAAAGGAATGACTCAACTGTTCTTCAAGGATTTTGTGAGCCAGCTTTGCAGACTAAATTCAATCACTAAATTGGAGTGGATTAATTTCAGTCTCTCCTGCCACTGCCACTAAGAAGATGGATGCTGGAAGACTACCTGCCTGCTTTCTGACAGATTCTGGACTGTAGTCCAGAAGTATCCAGGATTACTCCCATCCTGCACCTTCCTAGGACACCAAACCCTGCTATGGCAGGAGGTAACAACAGTTTTAATCTTCTCTGGGAATTTACATCATCTGTGATGGACCAGAGTGAACAGAGGAGGAAAGAGTCTCCAAAACAAGAACATAGGAAGAATTTCCAGGGTGTGATTTCCAAAGATCATGTGAAAATGCAAATGGTTGATGGGCAATGTCTTAATCTTCTCTCTTGAGGGAAGCATGAGGCAGGGCTGAGGCATTAGTGCTGGAAAGCTCTGCCACTGAACTCCAGACTTCCTCGAGCTATAGCTCAGCATCTAACCACACAACTGATCGTTGGTTCTCCTGGTCAGGAGAATCCTTTCCTCAGATTAAGTAATATGGTGTATTCTAGCCCATAAACACAAACAGTAAAGGAAGACATTTCATTCATCCTGTTTGCAAATGGATGATGTAAAGGTCTGCCAGGCACCGGGCTGTTCCAAAGTGATTTCATATTGTGGGAAGAGGAATGCAAAATCTTTTACTTCAAGGCAGCCTCCATAATGAACAATCCAAACACTGCCGAGTATTTCAATATGTCTTCTAAATTTGAAAATCTCTGCACTATCACCCTCTCAGTAGCTACAGCATACCAGGAAACACTTGTCAAGAGGAACACTAAAATCTTTTTGTCATTTTAACAGGCTAAACCATTAATTCAAAGGTTGATCTGTCTCCTTAAGAGGACAGTTTTAATTGCTTCTACTGCTTTGTTAGGGAAGATTTTTCGACCCAATTGCCCTGTCAATTGCAAAGGGAGTTACTCATATTGCTGTGAAAGGTCAAAAATTGCTTGTGGTTCTGTAACCTGTTTATCTCATGCAATAGCGCTCAGAATCCTATTCAATTTTGAACACAGCCTAATGATTTAATATAAAAAAATCATTATGGGATGTAAATTCTTCCACTTCACGCAACCCTGAAATGAAGAATGACATGTGCTGTGAGTAGACAAATTGGGAAGGTAAACTAAGTAGTATTAGATTAAACTTTGTTTAAATGAACTGGCTGTTCCATCTAGGCTGGCAGTGATGGCAGGGCAACTGGGCCAAGAAATGTCCCCTCAAGAACAGGATCAAAAACCTGAAGTAGCTGTTTAAAGAGTCTCTAAAGAAGAAACAGAGCTTGCAGACCAAGACAGTGTCTTACCATTGGTAGGCATCTGAGAGTCCTAATCTGTGGAGTAAAAAGAAAACCCCTTGTAAGTAGAGGAAGAGAGGAGATCTGCACAAACAGCATTTGCCTGGAAGAAAATACTGCAAGAAAAGGGAGGGTCTGATGACTAAACTCAGTTCAAATAGGAAAGGCAGGAAATTAAAGGAAGACATGATCAGCAGCTGTCAGTTCTGGTAATTGGTAGACAATCTTGAACAGATTCCCAACATGCTTCTTAAAATGCAAAGTTTGCTATGTCAACGTACAGGATTGATCCCAGCTTCATGCAAGGACTTGTGCATAATCTTATCTTCACGCATATCAGTAAACTCTGCTTGTGAATGTTTGGAGAATACAGGCATGAATATTAAATCTACAATGACGTGCAGCCAACCTCATTTGTAAATGTGCTAAAATCTCTTCACGTGTGGCTCAGTGGTTCCCCTTCAGTAGTGCACAAAAACACTGAACTCCTGTAGCTTTATTAATCTGTGTCAACTTTTGTAGAACTACTAAATACAATACATCTTTTTCTAATTGCCACCAGTGCACCCGCTCTCCTCTTCCTGCACTGGCAGAACCAGAGTAAAGCTGTTGTGTTTCTTCCCACTTCTCTGAACACAAACAAACCTGTAGGCAAAGACAGATGGCTGCTCTCATCTTCAGTGTATTGCAGCTGCCCCTGACTGGGACTTGGAGAGCTATTGCATGAAGTGCATGTGAAGAGACAAGAATCCCGTTCTTAATGTATCTCAGTTATGCTGGGTCTGCAGGAAGCAGAAGTTAAAAGCCTAGAAGTATTTGGGCTCAGCAGATCAGATCCTGAGTACTTAAAATTGAAAAAAACATGGGAAAAGGGGTGTTATTTTTCCAGGTCATCTTCGGTGCAGAGCTGCACTTTAAGGCCATTAAAGACACACCTCATCTGTAGGTTGAAATATGTCCTGTGACTTTCCCAACAAATAAGAGAGTCTGGCATTAACCTCCACACAGACCCCTCCTCCAGCCCCACACCTTCAAGGTGCTGGATTCTAAATCTTCCTGGCAAAAACTGCAAGTGAAAAAGTGCAGCAGGCAACACTGCACTTTGCTTCAGCTGAAGCACGCCTGTTATGGCAGAGCTTTCAGGGAGAGTAACAGGAAGCACAGGGAATAATATCATCCTACACCAGAACTTGAGAACCAATGTTCTGGTGATTTTAATTGCCCTGTGCCTTTTGGATTCATTATGCTGAAATGGATTTTGCTCTAACTAGAAATATCTCTGTGAGCATGCAGCTGATTTAAGCAACAAATTCATTCCCAATGTGCAAACGATGTTACTCTGGGATTAATCCTCCTCCAAAATTGCTTTGCACAAGTGGATGACTGGCCCAAATGGACTCATCTGAGTTATGAAAGGTTCTTTTGAACAGTAAGACAGAATTTAGGGAGTAGTTGTCTATGGAGAATTACCCCATCTATAATGTCAATTATTGTTAACTAAACAGCAGCTTCAACATTCTGACACTCAATTTAGCCTAAAACCACTCAAAGTCACATGATCCAGAACAAAGCAGCAGGGAAAGAGCCATATGACTCATCACAGGTCCCAGGCACTTCCAGTGAAGCTTCCCACCAAACTCAAAGCAAAGATCTGTATTCTCTTAAATGATGCCACTGAGGCCAGCTAGCAAAGCTTCTGAACAAATCTGCAGTTCCTCAGTTGCACAATGTCATGACAAATACATCTAAACTCTGACTACGTGACAACTTCCACCTTCACAATCCACTCTCAGCCACAAAAAGTGCAACAAAAAGGCTTGAGGATGAAGTGCGTCACATAAGACCCTGTTTCAGACAGCCCCAGCAGAGATGAGCCATTCTGCTGCCCTGGCCTCTCAGCAGAAAATAAACTCTTCTTCTCTGGTCAGATAAAAGAGAGGCAGCAGCACAAGAACAGAAGCACAATAACAACTTCACCACTTCACAATCACCTACTCAGATGAAGAGGTATCTCAAAGACAAAACCAGGCTTTTTTAAAAATAGCATTAATTGCCCTTCCACTCCTCCACCTTGCCAACCACTGAGGGCTGCTGAAACACTCTCCTGGTCAAGCTGGTCTCCTGGCACTTGTGGGTTTTCTGTACCTCTGTAAGCGTGGTTCAAGAAAGGGCAGTCGCTCCTCTCTCAAGCTTCCTCCACACAACTCCCCTACTCCTGGTACGAGGAGATCAACAGCTGCAACCTTAAAAGAAAGAAAACTGATGTAAGTCATGTTATGTAGTCATACAGTCTACAGCAGAAGAGCAGTTGACACTGGATGGCTGTTTGTAATACACTACTGCTACTCTTTTACTGAGTCCAGAACACTTAGGTGAGTATTTGCAAATGCTTGGAAAAGTCCCTTGTTGACAAAAGAAGGCTATAAGAGAGCTTTACAATGATAAAAACCAGTAAGCCTACACAAAACCTAAATAATGAGGTGATGCTCCAGACTCTGGACATCTAGAGCAGGTGAACTGAATCCCACCAGGTTATTCTGCTGACAACCTGTGCAGGGTATAAAGAACCCAAGAGCATCTCATGAGGAGACAAATACATAAGCAAGTTTCCTGAAGCCCTGACTCCCTTAGAGTTTAAGATGCTCTGATGCTTGTAACTTGTGTTTATTCCACCTGCCCCCACTCCTTGAGCCAGCTCTAGTGGTAATAGTACCAAGGAATCAATGGCACTGATGTGCTGATCCAAGTGTCAGGATCCCAGTGTTATCATGTATGTTGTCAGGTTTGGGCTGGTTGTCTTCTCTGTTTTGTTTTGAAGAGTTACTTCTCTTATGCTACAGCTAAACTGTTGGTAGAATTAAAGCCAGTGAAGTGACAGTGGCAGATGGTGGGACAGTCTATAGAAGAAGCAATGTTTCAGGTTGTCTCAGTTCAGCTGGGAAACCACACCTTCAAAGAATGAGACTTGCAGAGGAAGAGTATACCTCTTGTGTCAACCTGCTATTTCAGGATTACACAGATGGTAGACTTAGATGACAAGAGAATCATGGGCTGCTTGGAGTCATGTAATTCTAGGCATTTCACCTAGTAGTACCAAAGTCTAACAAGAACAGAAACAAACTAGGTCAAAACTGTTTAAAAGGACTTGAGCAAAAACTTAACGCTACCCAACTCCTGAATCCTCCTCCTGTTGTTTCTGCTTTGGGGATTTCTTCTACAACAGGAAAACAACTGAAAAGGATCAACTGTTGGTCATGTGTTATCTTTGACTTCTTGACCTGAGGCCCAGCAGAAGACTATCCTCATCTGTCTATCTAGCAGTAGGCAAAGACACTTACCTAGCCAAAAAAGAGGTGGAAGTGTGACCTATGGACTCACCGTATGTTGAGGTCCATCTTCATTGTCCCGCATGTAGAAAGGTTTGAGGTCATATGGGTAGTTAATCACAAACACGGGAACCTCACCACAGTGCTTCACCAAGTACTTTTCATGTTCTGTTTGGAGGTCACAGCCCCACTGTAAAGACAGCAAAAGGGACCTGGGATCCTGCTGTGGTGCATCTTGCCTGTGGCAAGAGACACAGCAAAATCCGTGTGGGAGAGAGGTGCAGCTCTGAATAACTGAAAACCAAGCACAGCAACTTTTCACACAGGCCACTGGGAAAATCTGATATGCGGGTAGAGTTTAACAAGTTTTGGGGTAGAGCGAAACCATGAAAATAATGGCTTAACTTCCACAGAACAGGACCAGGTCATCCCTGCACCAAGCCCAAGCATGTGGTATCAAATCAAAAAAAACCCCAAACAAACCAAAAACCTCAAAACCACACTCTGCATAGCTTAAGGGAAATAGGCACCTATCCAAAGTCAGCTTACTCAAGCCAGCAAACCAGTCTTACTTCAGTATTACCTTGAGTATACAGAAAGCAGCTTTCCTAGGCTAACTGCTGTCCTCCCTGCTGTGTCCTGTGACATGCTACATCAATTCTCACTTAAGAAAACCCAGCATCCTATTAACCAATTCTTTTTTATCAGAAACATGAACATCTGCAAAGCGTACATTTGCAATGCCCTTCACTTCTCCTTTCTTCCAGTGACAGGAATTCTGTGGTTTTTGACTAGAGACCTCCAGTCCATTATAGGATGTGAAAAGAATATTGGGGTGCGGAAGGGGAGGAGAGGAACAGATAGTCTACAGACTCTCCTCATCTAAAAATATTCTGAGTTTGCTGTCTCAGACCAAGGCAGTTGAGACACAGGATTTGAGGTTCTACACCCACAGAAACAAGACAGTTACTCAACTGGCTACAAAGGTAGCTTCATCCAGAGGCTTATTTTCCTCAAAGCATCAGAACAAGACAGATTAATCAGTATACACATGAGATAAGCACCACCATGAACACTCTGCCTACTGGTGTGTGTGTGTTTGAAATTGGGCAAAGATCTTCAGAAAACCATAATCTAACAGTGTTAGAAAGACTAGTGCATGATTGTTTTTCCCAGTCAACATCTGTATTTTGGAAAGACAAAGGATTGCCTTTAGCTACATCTAGATTACACAGTATTTTGACATAGTTTTGGCTTATTAGTCCTTGTCAAACTTTTGGTACTGTCTTAACATCACTCCTTTATTTGAGAACTATGATAACAACCCTCATTACATTACTGCTACTGAATCCACAAGACACACGGCGCTACTTGCATACAGGAAAGAGAAGTGATTTTGTCAAATCCTTGGTCCTTCAAAAGCAAATTGATCACTTCCTCCCCTGCAAATGTTACGTGTTCTTCTGCTACAGAGCTCACTCCTTATATTGCTCTCATTTTGACCCCAAAGGGCAGAAGTTATATCTGGATTACAACTGAGCAAACACCCCAGGAGGCAGATAACCTGTGTGAAGTAACAACTCTGGTGGTATCAGAAAGAGAAATGAGATTTACAAAGTCTAGGCTGGCTGTGCGCATGAATGGGCACTGGGACAAGACACCAAGCAACCACCTACCTCTGGCTTGAAAGTGAAAGTTTGAGAAGCTTGCCTCAAAATTTCCATTGCTTCATTGTAGGAAATTCTGCAAGAGGAAAAAAAAAAAAAAAAAAAGGTTTTTATGATAACTATGAAAGGAATAACAAGAAAGTTTTCTGGCTAAGTGCCGTACTGGAAAATTAAGGAGGCATTTCCCCACCACTCAGCCAACTTGTGCTGTGATGTCAGACTTCCCAGCAATGTTTCTTTGGACGGGAACCAAAAACCATTTTATATGGCAAGAACTGTATGTTTTCCTGTGCTTCAGCTACATGCAGGGCAGGAAGTTCTAAGCTTTTGAGACTTTTGCATTATTGCAATGTTGCATTTCAGTCAGAAATGAGCTCTGTGGAGAATTGCTTCATAGAAATGTGTGGATTTTTTTTTAAGAAAACAATGTGCCCTCATTGGCAGCTCCAACAACACAGCTCCCCTGTTCAGCATGTGTTAGGCAAAAGTAACAGCCCAGAGTGCAAAGGGCTTGTAGCTCAAACATTTTAATCCAAAGAAAAAACATCATCATGGCAGAGCAAAGAAAAAAAGTGCATTGAAAGATGCTGCAGGTTTGATAACTGGAAATCAAGACTCAACGGAAGGTACTTTTGCTGTCAAGTTTTCCACCTACCAAGCAAATGTTATGGATAGAGAGAAGAAACAGTAACTTGATCACAGTAATTTCATCTCTCCATATCGTTGGCTAAATCCAATTATAAACCAAGTTCCTTAAGAGCACATGAGCTCTTTCAGTTAGTCACAAAGTTTCACTAACACAGGGAAGGCTTCTGAGGGAAAATACCTCAAGAGGGACTATATTGCTGCACGTGTTTGGGTTATGTGAGGCTGTGGTCCCAATGAGGTATATTACTGGCACAGGTTCAATGCATGTAACTGATGTGTGTAAGGCAGGAATGCCTCAGATCTGCCAGACTGCTGATGAAGACAGACAAAGAAGGAGAGAGAGATGGGCTGACTCACTCTTTCACCCTGGACCACAGGAGAAGCTGACTGCAACTCTATCCTCTCAGGAATATCAGGTTCAAAGAGAGAAGGACTGAAACGGGGAGACAGTGACTTCACCAAGGTCTCCCATAGTCTTATACAGCCATGAGGCACAGGAATATCTACCATGATCCTGTTGCCCAAGTGTGGCTGTAGCTGCTTCACAGGAAAACCAGTGTGGGGCTGAGTAACCCTTCAATGTTCTGTGGGAGGAATGGAGAGCACCACTATTTGAGAAGACAGCCAAGAGTAGGGAAGAGGAGGTATTCTTGGGGGACAAGGAGGGAAACCAAAAGCCTTCAGTTCATGAGCACACAGAGAACTGGGAAAAGGAGTTGCACAAGTAATTGGGAAAAGAAAACCAATTGAGATTTTTAAATTAAAAAAACCAAACCAAAACAAAAAACCCACAAACATAAAAAGGGAGCCATTGGAGTGGAAGTGTGAGAGAAGGCAGAGCAGCAAAGCCAAAATCAAGCCAGAGAGTGAGCAAAACACTGTGCAGGTAGATGCTGGAAGGAGGATACCCCTAGAGAAAGAGGATCTTGTCCAGGGAAGCAAAAGCCAAAGGCTAGCAGGTTCAGAGGCCAGTCTTGTGCTGAGATAAAAGGGCAACAGGCCAACAGTACAAAAAGAACTGCAATTCATGCTCCTTTGGAGACATTATGCTAACCCAGAAGACAATGAGTTGGGAAAGAAAAAGAACATTCACGAAATAGGAACATTTTCCCCAAAAGCCCTCTTCCAGATAATTTTGAAATAGAAGTACTTACGTCACAAATTTGTTCTTCAGCACTTTTTCCAACCTGTCCTTGGTCAAAAGAAGAAAAAATAAAAGTGTAAAGCTACTCTTAATGGTTCAGGGGCCCAGAGGAAACTCAGAAAAACTCCCTCCCTCTAAATTTTAATTTGTAGTTGTGCGCTGTGATCCAGCTATGGGTCAAAATCCACTTCCAGCCACTCAGTGCTAAAAGGATACCCAATTATTGGGGCTGATGATTCAGAGACTGCTAGATGATGTGACAGCTACAGTTCTACCACACTTGCTACCAGCTACAGAAAGCTGTGCATTCTCTCTCTGTTGTCCTGAACAATACCTTAAGCTCAGGCCAACTTCACTGTTTATTATCATAGGCCAACACAATAAAAAATTAAAAAACAAATAATAATAACAATAAATTAAAAAACAAATAATAATAATGATAATAATAATAAAATCTTTAAAAAAATTATCTTCCCTGTAGCCAAGAGCCCCCCAAATGCAAATCAGGATTACATATTTATTACCTTCTGGGCAGGAGCTATGTATTTATGAAAAAGCTCAACATCACGAGGGCATTTGGAGAGCACAGTGCTTGTCACTGACTTGAAAAGATCTTCCATAACCTAACAGAGAAAACAGAAGTGCATGAAAAATTAACACTGCTTAGATGTCTCAGACCAGAAATAAAACACGGTATGCATCAGCCAAAGGGTACGGAAGGAGCTTCTGTCCTTCTGCATGGTCAGACTGCACAAAAGGGTACCAGCTAATGCTCCTAATTAGGAGGCTTGCTCTGTAGCCAAAGAGGACTGGGACCTGTATTTCTGCTGTGGGTTTAGGGCTTCAGTGTCTGCTGGTGGCCTCACTATCTTCAGTCAGCTGTCTCTAGTGAAAAAAGCAGAGCTAAAACTTTGAGGCAGCAGCCCTGGTCAGCCACAAACACACACGTTACAAAAAATCTGTGGTGGTGACTGGTTTCAGATTTATCATTTCTGAGGTGTCTGTCCTGTAATGAGCAATTCTGGTTTTCTGCTTTGCTGTGAAAAGAGGCAGAACCAAAGGAGAGGAGAATAAACAGGTACTGTGTAGAGCCAGCCCCTCAAACAGATCCCAGGTAGAGAGAGTCTGCGCAGTGAGAGCAAAGCAAAGAGAACATGTACAGAGATGAGCAGAGAGATAAGGGAGAGGACACATCAATGCAGGAATGTTTGAGAAACTAAAAAAAGATGTGGTTTCATTTTCCTAATCTAATGTGGATTAACTAAATGACATTATCATCCAATTTGGATACACTTATCCAGTAAAATGGGCTTCCCCGTGAAGAAACTAAAATGCCATTTCATTTCTTAACAAAAAAAAGCCCCCACCTGGGATGCCACTGCATTTTGATCAACCTGTTTTAAGAGTAACTTTCATTTTTTGGTTAAGCAGACCATCCAAGACAATTGCTGTTGTGCAGAGTTCCCAGGACTCTTCGTAATCTTATGCCTGCACAAAGCAGGTGGTTGATACCTGTGTAGTACTAATGATGATCCCAGCTCTTCACAGAATCATAGAATTGTTTTGGTTGGAAGAGACCTTTAAGACCAATCATTAACCCAGCAGTGTCAAGTGACCACTAACCCATGTACCTCAGCACCACATCCACCTGGCTTTTAAACCTCTCCAGGGATAGGGACTCCACCACTTGAAAACCCTTTCATGGAAGAAATTTTTCCTAATATTCAATCTAAACACTGCCACTTCCCCAGTGCAACTTGAGGCTGTTTCCACATGTCCCGTCGCTTGTTATGTGGGAGAACAGACCAACCCCCACCTTACTAGAACCTCCTTTCAAGTAGTTCATCCTCCTTATTCTCATTTCCTTCGTAAGGAACAGAGCAATGCAGCTGGGCTGTGCCTCATCTCAGCCTGGGATGGAACCAGGTTTTTCCCATCAAAAAGAACCTCTGAAAGTCCTGGCACATTCCTGGGGTTTTGTTGTTGTTGTTGGTTGGTTGGTTGTTGTTGTTGTCGTTGTGAGCTAACAATGGCTTCATTAATGGCAGAATTGAGAGAAGTGAAGTATCCACCAATAATCTTTAGGTGAGTAGCAGTCCCCAGACACTGCAAAGCCCAGGGGAGATGAACTGTGAAAAGATGAACTTGATGTTCAGTCAGCAGAGCTGAGGAAGCAGCAGGTCTGTCTCTGCCTTGCAGGGAACCAGATCTTACAAGGCAAGAGGAACAAAAGGCAAACAAAAGGAGAAGCTGGGCTACTGACATGGCCAAGATGGGATTTCAGGCATGTTGTTCAAACTGATGTTTAGAAGAGCACCCTTCATCACCTGTCCCAAACTGCTGAAACACTGCTCTGATGAACAACCTCTGCATCCCACCAGCCTAGAGAAGCTGGTAAATCAGTCTGGTCTGAGTCCTCTGGAGCCAAAGTCAGCCTCCAGACTCCTGCATCAACCTGGGCCCTCTTTTTAGAAAGGGAAGATCCAAATAAAGGAACAGTATTATCATATGCAGATGAACAGTTTTACTCCTACTGGTACTCAAACACTGCGGAAATGAAAACCCAGCATTCCTGCTGCTGAGTGGCAAATAACCAAACAGTCAGCTTTGAACTTTCTTCAAAGTAGCTAGAAGAAGGTTTATGCAAATGAAATTAGAAAACTTGTTGGCAATTCATCTGGTTTCACCAGGCAGAGACGAAGGGATTTTACATCAAGCTTCCTCTTTCGAGAAAATGAAAGTATCATCTGGTTTCAGAAAAGCATGTTGTTTAATTAGCACTTTTTTTCCCTCAGTGTGCGATAAAGTAACAATTAGGTTCCCACAGCACTCAACATAAGCAGCTTCCTCTTGTGGAAAAAAGATGTGGGTGGTATGGGAAAAACAATCTGAGAAATATTTCCAGGTTTGAGACTGAGGTTTTATCCTGGCAAAAAAGACAGACACGTGGGTCATGCAGTGGCCTCCTCACTGCTCTTATTTATGCCGAATGTGTACTAGGCACAAACAGGGGAGGGCAAAAAGAAAAGGAATAAAAGAAAAAGCTCTCAAATTGAGAAGTTGTGGCTTTAAGCAGATAATACAGTGAAGGGCTGGAAAGGAGGCTATATGAAAAATGAGTGGTGGAGAAGCATAATCACTGGCTTACTGGTTTGAGGGAACATATGAGCTAGAGGTTCAGGCAAAGTAATTGGTTTGAAGGTATCCTGAGATAAACATGTTTGATAGGAGACTTATACAGAGAAAAAGCCATTGGAATCACAGCAAGTAGCTCATCTCTGAGGTGGGATTCCTGATGTCCAAAAGTCCATTAATTTGCTTCATAATGGAAAGGCAGAAATTGTGCTGGTAGAAAGACAGGCAAGGAGGACAGATATAAAAGTTTTCCCTTCTCCCTCATCCCTCCCTGCCTTTCTCTCTTGATTTTCATCTGTCAAAGTCCAGCAGTATCAATCTTAGCCTTCCCTGATGTTGCTGTGGAACTTAATGGTTAACTGTCCAGTTTTGATTAAAAGCAGCTCCCAACTGTATTGTTTAATTTGGATCCTCTTCCCAAATAGAATTATGATTAGAGTTGAAACAGGGGAAATCATTGACAAAACAGCAGTAAATGTCAGCAGCAACAATTGAAGGTGCTCTGCATTACAAGAAGGGTTCAAATCATCATCTTTATTACATAAGACACTCTCAGAAAAGTCACAAGAACTGCCAGTAGGATTTCTGTTTATGTATTTACCTGGGGCATGCATATGGATGCAGTGTAGATCACAGTGTGTATACATATGAAATATTCACCAAGTGGACAATTATTTCTTGCCTTCGTGCTTGCTCATGTACACCCTATGCATGTGCGCACAGACAAGAGGTCTGCATCATCTGATCTCAGTCATAAAGTCTCCTCTCTCTGCTGTATAACCAATAGCTCAGGACCCGTTCTGGAGAAAAGCTGTTATTATGAAAGGAAGGAGACTTGTCTCTCAGACCACTGCTTCACTGGCCATCGAAGCTGAAGAAGAAATGCTGATGGAAGTCAGGAAAGAGAAGGACCCTCAGCTATGGCACCTGGATGACACTTCAGAGAAGGAAGCTATAGCCCTGCAGATACCCCCATGTCCCTAAGTAATGCTGTGCAAGACCCTGGAACAAACTTCTCCCATGTGATTACCAGTGTTTGCTCACTTCAGGCTGCAGTAAGATGTGCCCAACCATCTTAGCCTTGTCACTGAAGACAGAAAGCAGTCTTGAGTGCAAACTACTCTGGAAATCAAACCACATCCATGTTTTAGGTCTAAGGCCCCTGAAACTGACACCCCAAATCAGTGCTACTGTTGATTTAATTTCACACCTCAACTCCCTTCTCTGAAACAGAGGTAATAATGCTCCATGCCACTGGGCTGTAAAGACAGAAGATTAATTTTGATGAAGTACATAACCAGTGGAAGACAATACTTGCGCCCTGAGGATAAGGCTCAAATACCATGTGTTAAATTGTATTCTCCATCTTAAAAAGATGTAGTCTCATCTCTTAAAGAGACAGTGGGGCTAGGATGTGATCTTGTTAAGGAACACTAACATTATGCATAAATTCCCAAACATGCCCTCAGGAAAGCTTCCTTCTGGCACTTCCTAACTTTAGAGCCTAAATGATGGGGGTTTTTAGCATGGTTTTGTATGTATGTTTGAAGAAATTCAATCATGACTGCATCATGTAGCCTCCTTGAGACGTCATTAGTGTCATGAATGAAGTGGGATCTTTTAAATCCACTGCACTACCAAGACAGTGGGAAAAAAGATAGAAGATGATGACCTACAAATATGGCTACATGACACAGCACTGAAAAGAGAGGATGGCAGCAGGCATCTCAGAGGACAGGTGAGACTGGAGACCTTGGAAATCCAATTCAGGGACTGGAGGGGTGATGGCTCTACTGAGTCCCGATGCTTTCAGACCACTTGGGCCCCTTCCACTGTCTTACCTGACCTGCTTCTAACTCCCTCCCTTTCTTAGCCAGTTTGGAGGAAAAGTGCCTTGGGGCAACTTGACTTAACTTCTTGACTAGACTCTTAGAGGCCACAGAGGCCTCTTAGATACAATGACATACATCCTGTAGTAGTAATAATAATTAGTAATACTATCACCCAACCACGCAGTGTAGAGTGCTGCTCTGAACACATGGGACTTTCCACAAAAAGTATTGTGAAACCAGTATTGTGAGAGTTTAAGCTTCTTTGTAGCACTAAAACACATTTTGGCACAGAACAGAAATTTACATTGCATGATCAAGATGAACGAAACTTCACAAGAACTGGGTGGTACTAATTTAGGAATAACTGAGCAGTACTCTGTGTAATTACAGAGGGGGGGGAAAAAGGCCATTGCTCTAAGGTTCCAGGCCCTTTGCTCCCAAATACGTGTAACTTTGTTGTTAAATAATCTTTTCCCTTTTATTTTCTACGGAAATCTATGTTTCTGTTGGAGCTTTGGCTGAGAGAAAGATCTCAAGCCTCATCAGTGAAGAGTAAACATGTACATCTTTGTAGAAGGCTCTTCTTTAATGGTGTATAAGCAAATACTCCAAAATGTCCCTGAAGAAGCTGAGAATTCCCGGCCCGCTAACTTGCTGAAGTTAGAGGTATTCAGTCCAAATGCTGAATACCAATTTTAAAAATAAATTTTAAACAATCCAGCTCTTTATGTGAGGATAAAGTTCAGATGCTAACTCTGGCCAAAAGCCCCCAAGGCTTTCAACTGGAGATTTTGCACCAAACAAAGAACTTGCAGATGATGACAAAACAGACAAACTGCCCAACGGGGATACATGAGAGGACACTGAATTTGGGTTAATTACGAGGGGAAAAAGAAACTTAACTTAGGCTTTAGAGCAGCTGTCAGGTTTGTGGGTTGGTTTTTTGTTTTTTTTTTTTAGAGAGAGATTGCCCAATCGTTTAAAAATAAATGGGAACTCCACTTCTGCAAGTGAGAACATCACAAAGTAAGCATGTTGCAATGCAAACTTGCTACTAGGCATGAGAAATGATGGCTGCTAGGAAACTCTCTGTTACAGGGAAAGAGCTTGTCAAAGACTTTGGAACAGAGGGAAGAAGCGAAAGAGCACAAGATGAAACTTTAGCAACGACAAAAGCCAAACCAAGGGGGCAAGTTCCTCCTTTCCCTGCAAAGAAAAGCCCTACACTTCCAAAGCAGTTCTCAGACCTAATTCTCCAAATTGTCTGAACTGGATGGCTGTACTTCAAAAGCCAAGAAATTAGGGTTCTCAGCACAGGAGTAGATACGTTTATGCTGTGTTCAAGGGCTCAAACACCACTTAACAGAAGACCCTGCTTAGTATAACTAAATAAAAGCAGTGAAGATTTCAATCAGCTCCTGAGAGAAATGGGGGGCTCAGGAAGTAAGGTGTGAACATACACAGATGCCATGCTCTAAGAATGCACAAAGTTGTTCTTGAGAAAAGGAGAGAGAAAAGAACGAGTGTGATGCTGTTAATGATGAAGCACAGATTCCCAGCAGGTCAGTCCACACAGACCAGTGCCATCCAGGCATCCGAGATGCAGAAGCAGCACAAGCAAGAGACAGATTATGTCAGCTCTGATGTCAGGCCACACTAACTCAGCAGACTCTGTATGACCCAGACTGAAGAAACCACTGCTTGGATGTTATTTTCTGTATATCTGTAACCAGTGCCTCGGGTCTTTTTAAGGCTATTTCTCCAATAGCTTTCCAGGAAGCTTATCTGATATATGAGAACGTATGTGAATGTTTACTCACAAGTCCTACTGGGCATGAACTGGTTTATGCTGAGAGTAGCAAAATGCATTAACATCCATCATGTGGTTAAACTGCAACCAAGAGGTCAACCCTGTAAAATCAAAAGCTAGCTGACTAAGGATTTCTTTCAGTCTTTTGCTAAAGCCACAGTGAATGGTGAATGCCAGAAACTGTTGTTTCTACTTGAGATTTTAATGCTGCTTTCAAGGAGCTCTTTACAGAGCGCACCAAGGGACACGCTGCGTAAATACCACTTGGGTTCACTGGAGAGATGCTGAAGGTTTTGAAGCTAAGAGTGCCACTTTCATTAGCACCAGTCAAACACATTTACACATTTCCTGGCAATACAGCAACTGTGCAGCCTCCCATTCAGACGAGGGCTGTGTTTGCACCTATATCTTCCGTTCCAAATCCTCTCTGCAGCCTCACCCCTGCTGAGCAAACCCTGATCCTTGGGAAGTCCCTATACAAGCTCTACCCAGCTCACACAGGCCGATAGGAGCTGCGACCTCAGTTGAGGGCCGGGAGCAGAGCTCAGGGAGTAGGAACTAGTTCTGGCACTGGTCCTGCATAGCCATTTGGAGTGCCCACCTGCATGATGTCTTGGAGGCTTTCAGTGAAGGACAGCTCAGCCTCCACCATATAGAACTCCGCCAGGTGCCGGCGACTCTGTGAGTTTTCAGCTCGGAACGTTGGACCAAAGGTGAACACACGGGTAAAAGCCCTGCAAAGAAACAGGTAGGTAAGGCCCAGCACACAAATGAATCTGTTACACTCAGAGTCCTCACTTTTCTCCCGGGATCTAGAAGCACTCACATCCATTTAATCTTTGACCAGTTTAATGGTGCTGCTGGATGTGCTGCTGTTATGTTCCTTCATCCAGGCATGGGGAGAGGTTTCTCACACCTCTCCGTGGTGCAGGGAGGTGGCATAAACCTGATTCATCTTTCCCTGAACACCATTTGTGTTCATGACACATTTTATAGCTGTGAATAGAAAAATGACACTCTGCAGAACCCGATCACTGGAGAAGCACCTGGACATCACACCAGTCAGGCTACCCATGTCCATGTCCCTTCACGTTTGTTTAGCTGCAAGGTCTGACCATTATAGGCGCTGTGACACCCCAGAGCTCAACAGAGCAGACAGGCTCCTGCTGCTGCGGTTGCTGGGTTGGTGTAAGCCCCAAGAGCTGGCTGGTGAAGCCCAGCAGGGTGGATGTACAGTGAATGGCTTGCAATCCCCCCCTAGTGGCAAGCCCGAAGTTTATCGCTGCAAGATAAAGAGTAGGCTCCTTCCACACCTTTTAAAAATAAAGGTCCCTATTGCAGAGAACACATCTGGGATATAATTTTATACCAAAGCAATCAATGCATTCTCTATTATGAGAACCTTCTGGGGAGTGTTTAAATACAACCTCTCTTGTTCTTCAGTCACATCACGCTGTGTTACACAAGATACAAAAGCCCTCTTTATTCTCCACTTCCTTTGTAAGAAACGTCCCTCTCCACAAGAAAGACACTGAGGAGGTGGAGCGAGTTCAGAGATGGGCAACCAAGCTGGTGAGGGGTCTGGAGAACAAGTCCTATGAGGAGAGGATGATGGACCTGGGATTGTTTAGTTTGGAGAAGAGGAGGCTGAAAGGTGACCTCATTGCTCTCTACAGTTACCTGAAAGGTAACTACAACCCCCGAAGGTTGCAGTGAGGTGGGTGCAGCCTTTTCTCTCAAGTAAATAATGACAGGACTAGAGGAAATGGCCTTAAGTTGCACCAGGAGAGATTTAGACAGGATAGTAGGAAAAAATTTCTTTACTGAAAGAGTAGTTGGACACTGTAATAATCTGCCCAGGGAGGTGGTGGTCACCATCCCTGGAGGTATTCAAAAGGCACTTCAGGATGTGCTCTAGGGGGATGGTGATGGGGTTTGGTTTTTTGGTTTGTTTGTTTTGTTGACAGTTGGATGTGGTGATCTTAGAGGTCTTTTCCAACCATGATGATTCTGTGGAACCTTCCTTTCAAACAGCAACACACCTTTAAAACTTTTATTTTTACCATTGGGAAGCTGCATTCCAAGCAACACCTCCTACACTGTGGGCTAGGAGCACTTGGGCTCCTGGACATCCTCAAGCCAGCGAGAGCTTCCTGAACAGATGCCATGGCAGCTGTGTTTCCTCTCATGCTGCATGAGAGGCAAACTATGACGAGAGAGAGAGAGAGAGAGGGAGAGAGAGAGGGAGAGAGCTGCTTCAGAAAAAAGATGGACTGGGCAGCTGCTGTCTTTGGTACATCTTTAACTTGACATTATTTTTATCTGTAGACAGCATGTAGGAGAAAAAGAACCTGATCAGTAGAGATTAAGTACAGTTTAACACCCATGAAAGGATGCGTGCTAATTGCTGGGGTTGACATTTGACTTGCATCTTGCTCTGCAAGCTTTCAACTCGAAAAGGATGTTTGCTGAAGTTTCTCCACAGGCTAATTCTGTTAAACTGATGTTTAAACAAACAACACTACAAAAAAACAGCATTTTTCCTTTGCTCCTTACGAAGGCGTCTGCACTGCAAAGAAAGGAACACACATTCTGCTTCACTTATCTGTTCCCTCACGTCACATGTTGGTTAAAGGTTATGATCCAAAGAAACAGTGCTTGCTTTTTCCTTTAGTTGCTAGTAAACACACTGAAAAGAAAGTACCAGGTCAAGACTCTGAATATGTAGCCTGCCTGTAGGTTTCTATTCCCCACTGGCTCTGCTCTCCCTGCTCAAACAAATACACTTTCAGTCTTTCTTTGCTCCTGTACCTGCACTCTCTCATACGTGACCACAGCATCAAAGATGCTAACCAGATTTTGCAGCAAACAGCTTTCCTCAAGCATCATTTTCAGCATGCCTCTTTTCCCCTCTGCTGTCTTTCTCGCTTGCTGCAATGTTGCTGTAAACTTCTGCCATCACTCAATTATACTCCTTCAAACTGCCCTTTGCTATAGTGTCTATAAAGCCTCAGCAAGGTCTAGATAAGTGATGTACCAAGACTATTACTCACTGCACAGGTCAGTGTTATCAGTTCCCTGTGCACCCCCATCTGGAGCTGTCTGTTTTCTCGGGTAATACGGAAAACGCATGTTCTGTCTCACAAGGCCTTTTTGTTTGGTTTTGGGTTTTTGGGGGTTTTTTTCCATGTTCATACAGCACCTGGCACAACAAGGTTTTGGATCCAAACCTTAAGAGCCTCAACTGCTATAGCAATACAAACAAATATGAAACAATGAGTCACTCGGCCAAAATTGTTCCATGTTTAAGGAAGAACTGGTCAAAAAAACTTTTGCTTGCCAGGCCATGGAGGTTGGTCTGCAGTGGGAAACAGGAAATGCAGGTTCTTGTGTAACCTGCGTTCATGTTTCAGGCTTTTGCTAAAATATTTCAATTTAAGGCTATTCAGTTAAAGTAAGAATGTTCCTTAAGTAGATTAGTTTAGTCACAAGTTCAGATTGTGACTGGGCCAGGACTAAACACAATACAAAAAATATTTTTAAATGCTTGCAATTGCTTAAGTACCCACTCGGGTCTGCTGGGTTTGACGTGCAGGTCTCTAATTTCTTGCTGACATGAAGTCCTCAAAGTACCACTTAAAACTAAAGCATGATCCCAGCTGGCTAGTAGGAGATCCTGTCCCACAGAGCAGCAGTCTGGCTTCAGCGAGACACATTTCTCAGTGGCTGCCCAGGCACAGGCACTGACAGAGGCTGCAGTTACTGTAGGTTAGCATGGCAGATGACAGCCTCTAGCAATGCAGGCTACTGTGAGCACTTTGAACTGTGCTTATTTCCCATTGAATAGCAGCCCAGGCATGACAGTAAGTTACTTCTCATCCAAGGGGCTTGCTGGCTGCAAGATACCTAGAAGTAACAAAACAAAACAAGAAGAACAAAACAAACAAAAAAACCCCAAACCAAAAAAAAAAAAAAAAAACAAAAACCAAACCACAAAAAAACCTTATTGCTCCAAAGATGTCAACCGTGGTTGAACACTTTACAGTCACAGATCAAGTGCAAGAATAAAGCCTGTGTCTGAGGTCTTGCACCTGGGAAGAGAGAATCCAGGAGTGCAGCACAGGCTGGGAACTACCTAGCTGGGGAGCAGCTCTGTGGAAAAGGACCTGCGGGTCCTGGTGGACAAAAAGCTCAATACAAGTGACAAGTGTGATGCTGCGGCAAAGAAAACCAATGGGATGCTGGGTCACATCAACACGGGGATCATGAGCAGAGATAAGAGTCATTATCCCACTCAGGTCAGGCCATATCTAGAATTTTCTGTTTAGTTTCAGTCCCTGCCATACAAAAAAAGATGTGGACAGGCTGGAGAGGGTCCAGAAAAGACCCATAAAGAGGATCCAAGGACAGGGAAGCTGCCTTATGAGGAAAGGCTAAGAGAACTTGGTTCGTTCTGCCTTGAGAAAAGAAGGCTTAGTGAAGACCTTATCACCATGTTCCAGTATTTAAAGGGTGGCTATAAGGAAGATGGAGACTCTCTTTTTACAAGGAATCACGTGAAAAAGACAAGGGGTAATGGGTACAAGTTGCTCCTGGGGAGATTCCAATCAGACATGAGGAAAATTTTTCACAAGACCAATCAGCCATCAGAGTAATCTCCCCAGGGAAGTGGTGGAATCCTCAATATTGGACACTTAAGATTCAGCTGGTCGGGGTGTGCTGGGCCAGCTTGTTTAGACCCTGCTTTTCCCAAGAAAGGTTCAACCAGATGATCCTTGAGGTGCCTTCCAACTTGTTATTCTGTGATTTCCTCTGTGCCTGAGACAGAGCTTTTGGGGAGGACAAGCGCAGAACAACTCCCACAGGAACCAATTTCAGTCTTTTTCAGCTCTAGGCATCCTGTCAGGACCAAACTTCTCTAGCTTGTAAGATGAGGTGGTGCTTGGTGCACAAAACAACCCATTAGCACTACAACTTCATGGGCTATTCCAATGCACTCAGCAACAGCAAGGGGTAGGGGCTTTGTGATAGCCTGTAGAGAGCCAGCATCACTGGTGTAGGGCTGAATTTGCCTGCCTGCCTCTCGGAAGAAGGAAAAAAACCCACAAAATCACACCCCAAACCCCAAAATAAACCCACATCTGCAGGGAAGGGAAGAATCATTCATTTCTCAGGCTAACTGTAAAGGGAAAAGATAGATACAAATAACTGTGAGAACCTTGCCATGATCCTGGGACCCTGGCAAAGGGAAACGAGCCAGATGTCATTCTGGCAAAGTGATCAAAGGAGTGCAGTAAACACAAGTCATCTGGTAATGGCAGTGCAGCACTGACCAGAGGCCTGGATCAGAGAAGCACAGCTAAAAATACATATAGTCACTCTTATCAACTCCAAGTGTGAATAATTATTTCTCATCCAGTCATTCATATACTGTTTACTGTGCTCTGCCATTCAAGACATTAAGCAAATGCATGCTACAGAAATCTGCCCTTTATTTGTACTTCATCTGCTATTAAAAAAACATATCTGTGATTTTATACCTTGCTGTATCACACCAAGCATGTATAAATATATGAGAAAAGAGGGATGCTCCCATCATGGCACCAAGGGCAAAACCAGTCATTTTGTTCTGTGTGCATTCAGCACCTAGCACAATGGAGCCTCAGTCCTATGCTCTACGATGCAAATAATTAATCATTTAACATTCCCAGACCTCTGCAAGACTTCCAGCATTTAAAAATAACTTTGAAAATTCTGGCCAAGTCTCCAAGAGTACCTATGTCAGTTGGGCCTGTGAGCACTCAAGAATCTTTTAAAAAAACATCAGTAGCATTAATTCCTCATCTCCAACAAAAGCACAAACACAGGAGGTTAGGGAAAAAAAAAAAAAGTCAAGCCCAACAATCTGTCAAGCCCTTTTCCTTAGCCATTACAGGCAGACCAGTAATGTCTGTAACACTGTCCTTGTACGTGCTACCAAAGAACACAAGAGAGGCTTTGAAATGAGTCCCTTCACCCAGATCAGAGCTCTGGACAACAAGCCCGAGTGCATTTATGTAGTTCACAGGCGCTGCTGGGGTCGACACCAGAAGGAGGCACAGAGCTGCTTAATTAATTGCTCCCTTTCTGGGACTGGATTTCACTTTGCCCAGTTCTCTGGGAAAATTTGAGAGCTTAACGTGGAGGCCGAGAGAATACCCACAGCGCTCCCTCCGACACACTGCAATGCTGCAAAAGCCAGGGCCCCAGCTGGCAAAGCACTGAGCTTGCTTGCCACAGCCCAGCGAAGGGCTTGGCCACCTTTAGGGGCAAGCTCACGAGAGTCCCTTTTGACACAGACAGCAGCTCTTGGACGCGTTGCTGGAGCTCAGTCATTCTCAGCACCTAAAATCACTTGCTGGAGTCTCTTTCTTGCACATCTGTGATCCCCACCCTATGAACACTTTGCTGTTTTCACCCTTATTTTACATGCTATTAAAATCCTCTTCAGAAGCAGCTACCTCTCTCTTTTGAGAGCTTTACGCCATGCAGAATGAAAGCTCATTTCATTTGAACTTGTTGACAATTCATTACTGAAGCAGTGATAGAAACCAATAGAGAAGTATCTGTGCCCAAAGCTGCTGAAAATCATCCTTTTAATTAAACTCATGCAATGTTTGTAGGCCTAAGCATCTCTGCCTCACTGGCAATTTTTACACTGCAATCCAAATATAATTAATTGTGCCGATGGTTCCCAAGCCAGGGGTGGATTGTGCTCCTTTTCTGAGCCAGGACTCCATGCTGCCACCGGGGTAATAAAGACTTATTTGTGCCATCGAACCAAGGGGATGTAACTCCGAGCAAGGTTATTAATCAAGAAGATGCAATCCCTGCACAGTCAGCTTACAGGCTACACCAAGGTCACGTCAGACTGCAGTGACACAGCTGTAGGCAGAAGCTGGCTGTTGTGACTCAGGGCTGAGCACTAAACCACACGGGGACACGCAGCTATTCATTTATACAGTGGCCTCATTCTCCCCCCAAAATACTACAGATGTCTGCATAAATGCACACAAAGTGATTACTCTGACAAGGTCTGCAGTGAACAGTTCAGCTGCAAGGCTATTTGTGCCAAATCTTACCTTTGGCCATGCTAAACATGTTCATTTAGCATGTTCACAGCATGTGACCCTTCAACACAATATGTTCCCCCTGCATCATCCACCTGCACCACCAATGCCCACCACCATACACAGAAAATCTAGAAAGAGTAGCTTCTAACCCAAGGATAATGGGGTTGGACTAGATGACCTTTAAATGTTCCTTCCAATCCAATCTATGATAAAACACCAGATGATGTCAGCAGAGGAGGAGCAAGGTGACCCTAAAGCCCAGGAGCTTAGCTTTGTCATTCACATTGTCCTTTCCCTTAGGAAGGGAAGAAATCAATAAAGCAAGCCATCTGATTTAATTCCTCTCTGTTCCAGCATGACCATATTCATTTTGAGCACGGTGGATCTGCCTGCTCCATCAAAACAAATGGATGGCTTTGCTCAGCTTCCAGGAGATACCAGTTGGCTGTAATGCTTGACCCAAGTAGGACTGGGACCGTTCAGAGATGCTGAAATTGGTATGTTGAAAGATGTTCCGGCTTGGTACAAGAAACCACACACACAGTCAGCCATTCTAACATATGGATCCAATGCCTCCAGGGTCTACTTTTTGGAGGAGCTTGGAACCCAGCACTCCTAGTGAGGTACAGATGCCCAGCAGTTCGGAGAACAGGGATAATATTTTACATCCTTGTCCTGGGTAAACTGTAAAACCTCAGTGTTGGAAAGATACACCTGTTTTTTAACCTCAATGTAAAAATTATACTTCCATTACTATTGTGTGGTGGTTTGGATTTTGCACAATAAAATACATGTTTCTGTTGAAAAGGTGGCTGGGAAGACTGAATTTTATCCAGGAAAAAAAAAAAAAGGCAGGAAAATGAGTTTTAAAAGATTCCTGATAGAACATGCCACTTCTGTCTGCCCTCTGAGGAAGTGCAGATGAGAAAAGCTGCATCTTGACAAGGGCTTTCATAGCAGTACACGAGCCTTAGGCCTGGGCAGAAAGGGAGCTGCTGTGCTGAGTGCTATGGTTTCAATTCATGCTGCGACAAGATGGGACTGCACTTCCTTTTGTAGGCAGCCAAAAATAAATACATAAACAAAATTAAAAAAAAGTGCTAAGTTCCCAGACAGGGACTGGGAAGTGCCAACTTCCCCCGCAGCCCGACCAAAGCAAGACAGCAGTTTCCCCTCGTTGCAGCCTCCCAAGGGCAGAGCCCTACCATGCCCATGAGGCTGTGTGTGCAGCAGCACCCTCCGGTCATGCTCCAGGACCAGCTCTCCTCCTGCTACACCCTCTGCTCCTGCTTCAGTCACAAGAAAAGACAAAGATGGGACAAGGATCCTCCCTGGGCCATCTACCTCTGCTTGAAAATGATCCAGGCACACTTGAATAATTAACATCGTGACCAATATACCCTAATTATCTGGCAAAGAATCTCACATTTTGTTTATTAAACCTCACAGCACACCTAGACACTGCATTGTTAGTTAACAGATAGCAGGAGAACAGGGTTCTTCAGAGCTATACAATGCCTTTTGCTTCAGGCTGAAAGATCTCATCTGCCTGAGTCCTCTACCCTTTTATGTGACAGTGTTTTACTTTGTTCTCAGTGGGTCTTGTTTTGTCCTAGTTTTGGTATTATTATTTCTAATTAAAGTCAATAAAACAACCTATTAGCAATGATAACTCAAGCTGGGTTGATGAAAGCCACCAGAGTAGTTCAGCATTTATTCAAATAACCATTTCCCATGCCCTAGCTAACAGAGATCTTCCACAGAAGTGACATAAAAAGTTTCAAAGATTTAAATAAAACAGGAAGCAAAGATGTTTTTCAAAACTTAATCATCCCAGTGACTCCTACTATAAGCCATAACAATACATCACTAACATGGGTGGTGGTGGGGAGCAACTGGTTTAAATCTTTTTCCTTTCAGAGTGGAAAAAAACCAAGTTCCCCAGAAACTGCATTATAATAGCTATGGAGAGGATTATTTTTTTTAATCACTTTTTTTTTTTCAGACGGACACTGGTTCTACAAACTCCACAAATATGAATTACAGCAAGAAACCACATCAGTGGGTACATAACTGCACAAAGGGAGTCAAGGTGCAGGCCCTATTTCGAAGTTTGGGTGTAGCTATTTAAAATCTCCAAGGCCTCAAATTCTACAGTAACTAAAGAAAGTAAATAACTGTACTAAAAAAATAGTACTGAAAGCTCTATCAAATGCAATACGCTCCAACTGACTATGACAGTACCTGTGTGCATATTCTACTTCAGTGCAGTGGCAGCAAAGCCTTGAAGAAACTCAGGGCACACACTTTTGGATTTGCGCATCTATTTTAAAAAAAGCTGAGGGAGCAAACAGGGATGAAGCTGCTGCCATCACATCTCGCACTGGAGCCACTTCCTGGGGCTCAGAGGCTCCCTGCTAAGCAGAAGCTGCATCCTGAGTGCAGGGTGCATTCATGCTCTTGTAAGCTATCAAGTTTGCCATGTTGTAAGCCACCGATGGTCAGCTGAGTTTCAGTAACAGAATACCCAGAGGCTTCGTGGGGTTGTTCAGCCTGAAGAAGAGAAGGCTCCAGGGAGACTTTACTGCAGCCTTTACAGGACTTAAAGAGGGCCTGTCAGAAAGATGGGGAAGGGACTCTTTATCAGGGAGTGTAAGGACAGGACGAGAGGTTACAGTTTCAAACTGTAAGAGATTTATATTAGATATTAGGAAGAAGTTCTTTACTGTGTAGGCGGCGAGACACTGGAACAGGTTGCCCAGAGAAGCTGTAGATGCTCAATCCCTGGAAGTGTTCAAGGCCAGGTTGGATGGGGCTCCGAGCAACCTGGTCTAGGGAAGGTGTGCCTGCTTACAGCAGGAGAGTTGGAACTAGATCTTTAATGTCCTTTCAAACCAAAACCATTCTGTGATTCTTGCTTTCCTCAGTCAAAAATGTTCACAGAATGTGGCTCATATGGTATGGGGAACATGTGGGCAGGTTTTACCAGCCCTATTGTAACTCACAAAGCCAGTTTCTTAACCCCTTGCAGCTCTTGTGTCTGGGCACACGCATGAAGCTGAGCCGCAAGGCCCTACACAAACCTGGATTCTGAGATCTTCTGACATGGATCCTGTGGCACCTACTACTGCTTTGAATAGGGATGATAGGATGTTCAGAGAAGGAAAAGGAACAATACACTGGATTCAAGAAAGAAACATAATGGTTTATCATTGATTACTTGCAGAAGGATGACCAAGAATTACAGCTGATGACACATTTCACTAGATGAGTGAAAAACACATTCTTCCATTGCTACCTGCAGTTGATTTTTACAGCCAGCAGATAAAGAGCACCTAGTCCAATACGCTGCTGGGATTGCACTCAGCCCTTCACACATGGATCCCAGGGACATGGCTGAACTGCAGGTGCTCTCAACACACTCACCATGCTTGTTGCAAGGGAATTACCTGCTTCCCCTCCCCAAAAAGTGGAGAGAGGGAAAAAACTACCAGCATATCATAGAAACATAGAATGGTTTGTGTTGGAAGGGACATTTCAAGGCCATCTAGTCCAACCCTCCTGCAGTGAGCAGGGGCATCTGCAACTAGAGCAGGTTGTTCAGGGACCCCTGTCCAACCCGACCTGGAATGTTTCCATCGATGGGGCATCAACCACCTCACTGAACAACCTGTGACAGAAAAAAAGTTTCTTCCTTCTATCTAGTTTAAAGCTACCCTCTTTTAGTTTAAGGCCATATCCATGCAGACCGTAAAGCTCCAACCAGCCAAGCGACCTTAGGCTCACTGTTGTAGCTATGAAGTTCATGCATTTGGCCTCCCAGTAACACAAAGTCATTAACAATCACTGCAGCAGTCATGAACCAGACTGAAGCATGTGGTAATTAATTAAAAACAGACAAGTCACAGTTGCTTTTTATACCACCAATTAAGTGCCAGCCTAATTAATGGAAGTTAGTGTGCTAATTATAAGAGTCTGCATTGTGAGTCAGACTCAAACAAATGTTGTGCAAGAAATGTCAAGAGATTTTTTTCAAGCATCCAAGATAAATAATTACACTTATTTTTGTTACTTCTTAGCAACAGGAATGTTATACAACTGGACATCTTGCTGCAGCTGCATTCAAAAGTATTTAAAATTGTACAATGTAGAGCAAATATTTGCTTAAAGACAATGCAATCTGTTCCATCATTAGCAAGTCATTTTGGAATCAAATTTTAAGGCTGTGTTTGCCAGACTGCTGAAAATGAAGCCTCTTTCAATGGAAGGCAGCCTCAAACACATTTCTTCTCAGTTCTGCAGTGTGCTCTTGAACACTAAAACGATACCTCTCTCTCCATCTCTTCCATGCTTTGAAAAGTAGAGAAGTACTGGCATTTTAAAAAGGGAAATCAGTGCCATTTCAGTATCTTCTGAAACCAACAGGAAATTCACTGCATTCAGCTCTCTGAAAACTCAGGCAGACACAATTAAAGTGTCTGGATGACCTGAGATTTTTTTAGAGACTCTGCAATCAGAAAAAAAGATAGCTGCAGGACTGAAAAGAATATCTGGAAGAGACAGAACAGCAGCAAAATCCATGATGGTTTAGAAGTCAAGGGGATGTGCTTAAGGAGCAGGGAATAGGATTAATTATGTTTCAACTAAACCAAGTTTGATAGCCAGACATTGACAAGCAGCTGTCAGTATGAAAGGCTGAGATTTTAAGTTGGGTAGAAAAACACAGGTCCTGGGGACAGACATTGAACTGAAAGTGAACTAGAGAAATAATTCGCCAGATGGTATTGTGGAGGAGATGGGTGGAAAGAAAAATAAGAATCAAGGTAAGAATAAACTTAGGACAGAATCATTCAGGCTGAAAAGGTCCTCAGGACATTGCTGGTCCAGTCTTCTGTTCAAAGCAAGGTCAGTAAGAAAACCAGATCAGGCTGCTCAAGGTTTTTTCTATCTGGGTGTCAAAAACCTCTAAGGACAAAATTGCACAGTTTTTTTCAGCAGTCTTTTACAATCTGATCTCTTTGTGATTTTTTTCCCCCCCATATCCACTTAGAACTTCTCTTGTTTCAACTTATCCCCACCGTCTCTTGTCCACCTGTCCTTCACCATTGCAAAGAGCAGGCTTGTCATCTTGTCTCCTCACAGGTCCTAGCTGGTTATTAGGATGCACCTGAGCCTTTTACTCCTATACAGGGAACTTCAAGAGAACATAAGACAACCAAGAGAGGACCAACCTACTGAAGGTTTGGTAAGAGAAAAACAGAGCTAGGAAGGGCAAGGAATGAAGACATAACTTATTTTGTGATGTAGAGAGGGGATAGTGCCCAGGGCCTTTAGGAAGAGCAGTTTTAGTTAAGCTCATGATGTAAAAAGGAAGAGCAGACAGTGCCTGGGATGAAACGTGGCACAAGAAAAATCAATGCAAAACAATGATGTAAACTATTAGCAAGAGGGGATGAAAGAAGATGAGCAGGTAGAGACTGTGGGAAGTATAGCCCAGTGAAAGGAGAAAAGGATTAAACAGAGCCAGCAAGCTGTACTTTTTGGCAACAATTGGTTTTGGCTGTCTCCAGCATGTCTCTGAATCATCTTCAGCTGTCACAGACCCTCCAGCCTAATTCAGATCCCCAAAGAGGCCTTTATTCTCACTGGAGGATCATGGAGCAAGAAAATACCACAAGGACTTCACAGCAAACCAATGACGTTTAAAAGCAGTTATCAGGACACACAGAGTCTTACAAGCTTCTACCATGTACATCGGTTACTGACTCATCTGAGACTAAGACGACTAAAAGGGAGAGCTGTACTATCAAATAAAGACTTTTCTGGAGACCTTATAGATTTATAGCAGCTGACAGTGATTCAGACACCCTGGACACTCTGAGCAGTCAACCTAGATGCTGTCATTGCAAAAACAAAGTAAAATGAAATGAGAACTTGTGCCAACTAGGCCGTTCATGTCATATTGAGAGACAAGATGAACATCTCTGACCTTGCCTTCAATAACAAGCATACACAACACAGCAGACAGCCGATAAATGCAGGAACACCTCTCACTTCTTCTCAGAGAAAAAGGTTAAAACCTCACAAATTATAAATATTCTCTCCTGTAACCAGCAATAGCATCAAGCAGCCCTGTCTTGAAATGGACCCCTGAGTCCTGGGCAACACACAGACACAGGTACACAGATGATACTCTGCAGGCTGCAGATGAACTCTCAGAAGGGACAACAGAAGATTTGGTTCTAGACATATCTGGTAAATCTTCTCCATATCTCCCTGGCCCAGACTTTTCCAGCCAGAGCTTGGAGGTTGCTCACAAGCTCTGTAAAGCTGACAGCTAACTCCAAACAGACATGACTGCCTGGTTGACTTCTGTTCCCTACTATGTAAATGTCACAAACAAATTCCTCCCCACTTTCATACCTATCCTGCTACACCCCTGGTTTCTAATGGACTTGTGGAGGATCTGCTTCTGCACTCCCATATCCCCCAGGAAGTCACGACAGGATATGAGACAAGAATAGATGGGGAAGGGTCTCCCAGGCATTTCTACCCAGGTGTCCTCACACAAGTCCTCATGGACCAGTTGTTTCTGAAAGCATTAAGACTACAGCAAGTCAACATTTTATATAAAGCTCCTTTTATGGCCATGAAAAAAAAAAACTAGTCTAGGGTGAATTTCACTGGATCAAAACCAAAACACATAAATCTTCACTGTTTTCGTTGCTTTGTTTATTGGGAAGACCAGAATATTTCCATTTTGGAAGCGAGAAGGACTCCCACATTTTACTGCTCTGAAAGCATCATCACAATACATTTGTTTGCCAAGCATCTCTGGTTAATATTATGAACTTACAATCTCTGGTCATGTAGGAGTCTCATTCACAGAGTAAGACCCAGCTTGATAACCACAGATAAAACCTTCACAGGATCTAAAGGGCTTCACAGCACCGCTATGGTGCTTCTGCATTTAGAAGACTTTCAGCTATTTTTGAAGGCTGAAGGGATCAAGTCCAATTGATCTGCAGGCCTCAAAAAATAAGTATGCCTAAATAAAATAAAAATAAAACTAAAAGGAGCAGGTTCACCGAACAGCTATGCCCCATTATGAATAAACACAGCTTATCTAAATTTACATGGCATTTAAAATGCCTGTAAGAACAGCATGCTACTGTACATTACAGCTTCATGTTCCCATTTTGATGTACTGCAGGCTGCAGAGCATTGATTTTTTTATGTTTTTTTTTTTAACCATCCTTAGAGAGCAAGGTGCACCTGAGTGATATCAATGGAAAAACCATTTAGCAGACAATAGGTCTTGCGTCTGCCCAGTTTAGCCTTCTGCTCCATCCCAGAGCGGGCTGTGAGCTATTTAAAGCGAACAGACTGATGTAAGAGAGTGAGATTGTATTTCAAGTTAATCATTACAATCAATACTACTTCTTTGCACTTATTTGATTGTGGCATTACGTCTTTCAATAAAAGTCATAATGCATGACACGCAATTAAGTATAACACGTACAAATGCATGTCATCCCATCTTCTTTCAGGGACACAAAAACTCCACCACCCCCACAGTTAAACAAACCTCTTCCTCCTTAACTTTCCCCAGATAATGTCCAAGATGATGCATCAGCCTTTGGCTGCCAAGTGACCCGTGCTTCAGTCACAGCAGCCAGGGCACAACATGAGAAACATCCTGTCCGTCGAGAACCTTTACCTTGAGTCTAGGTGGTCTGAGAAGAGACAGTGTCATTTGAAGAGAACAAGTCAGGCAGAAAACAGCTTTCTGATGAAATTTATACCTTCTAATTTACATGCAAAAATTGCCCTTAGAAGAATTTCACTGCAGCTATTTATTAACAACCAATTAAACTGTGCAACAGTGATTAAACAAAAAACACTGATTCTCAACATTGGATAGCAGGCATAGACAGCAAATACTATCAGAAATGCTTGTCAAAACCTCCACACGTGAAAGTAGATCTTCCAAATCCACATTTTCTAAAGATAGGGTTTTATCCCTCTCATCTTCAGGATATTTGCACTGGACAATAATTAATCACTTGAAAAGCGATTTTTAAAGTCACTGTAAGTGCATGACAAACCCCCTTGGCAAGTAGCAAACAACTGCAGTGCTACCTGCCCAAGATCTGGTCTCTGACAGGCTTTATTAACCATTAGATGGTGAGCAGTGATTTGGCTGAAGTACCATGTCTGAGGAGAACCCACATCGCAAGCACTTAGGAAACTGTGTCTTCAAATGACGGATTGTGCTGATTTGACTCCATTTAATGTACTAATTTGCTTAATTTATTGGGAAAACTCAGTGCAGATGAGGACAAAACCCCTTAGTCAAAGGGAATTATCTCTGACAGACTGACACTTTCACCCCTAACAATCTCAGTGTAATATTCACATTGATAAAAAAATAAATTATCCTTAAGCTTTTAAAGTCAGTACTATTTGACTGGGAGTACTTCAGTGTCTAGAATGAAAGACTAGATTTAAGGAAGACTTTTTTTTTTTTATAATGAGGGTAGGGAAACACTGGCCAGGTTTCCAGAGAGGTCGTAGATGCCCCATCCCTGGAAACATTCCAGGTCAGGATGGACAGGGCTCTGAGCAACCTGCTCTAGTTGCAGATTTCCCTGCTCACTGCAGGGGGGTTGGACTAGACGACCTTGAAATGTCCCTTCCAATCCAAACTATTCTATGATTCTGTGTTATGATAAACATCAAGTGTGAAAGACAGGAAACGGAAGAAATGAGAACTGGCAGAAGAAAGAAACACAACTGGAAGATTGAAGGAAACAGAAAAATGAAGCTTGGGGAAAAAAAAGAAGAAAAAAGGAATGTGATAGTTACAATGAAAAAGATTTTCTTGCTGAGATATGCCAGATATGAACAACAACAAAAAGACACTTAAGGTATTACCATTATTAGCAACAAATCAACAGTTATTCCCATAAAGATTACACCTCCATCCAGTATTCCCAATCTCCTTCCCTCCTTGAAAGATATTCCAAGTATCTCCTTCCTTAAATACTTGGAAAGAGACTCCAAGTACTTAGCACTACTTCATAGACCAGAATTAAAAAGCAATAATTTTCCCCTGCCCACAGTGGCCTTTCACACCCTCATCCAGCCACTGCTGCTCAATTCTTTTCTGGCACACATGGGGCAAAATTACCAAGTAGATCCCACAGATCAAACCAAAGACTTCTCATTCTGCTCACCCCGCCATCACTTCCAAATGGAGCTGGCCAGAAACAGTCAGGAAAGCAGGCACATTGAAGAAATGGGTCTTTTCTGCAGACTGCCTTGACTCATTTGACGTCTGTAAGTCAAAAAATGAGCACGAAGTCAGACTATTGGTATTTGAATAAAAAGCACAGCTCCCGGCTTATTTCCCATTTTTTTCTCTGAAGAAATTCCAGGAGATTCAACTCGAAAACTGATGAGATGGAATCCAACAGTGTGGTAAGTCATAACACAACGCTCCCCATCTTTGCTCAGCCTGCTAACAGGCTCTAAAACCTATTCAAGAAAAAGATGTTAATAAAAACCCTCACAGGACAAAGCAGTCTTGGGCACTTCTCTTTCTAGGGGTCCGATGTAAATAATGTTTTTGTGCAGTGAACGGCCATACTTTAAGCAGGAAACATCACAGCTCCTGCCTCCACTTCCAGTGACTTGTGAGGATATGGGTTGCAGAACATCACAACAAGTTGCAGAACGTGTTGGTGAACTGTGGCACATACCCCCAGCGTCACCAGGAAAGCTTGGACTTGTCAGCACTGAGGAATAACACGCAATTCTTTCAGACATTTGTCAAACTAACAGAGAATTGTAAATTGGACCCCCAGCAATTTAGTTACATCAGTAGAGGTGAGCAGGAAGTAACTTGTTAAGATGACCCAGCTTTATGAAGTTTGACTGTTGGCTCTAAACATTGTGGGCAGCACAGAGTTTCTACAAAGGTAAAAGACTATGTAGCTCTTCACTTGTCATCTCTTGCCTTGGTATGTGGGTATGTCAGCAGCTCTAAATTCTACTCACCTAAAGGACCTGTGTAACTTATGTTTTTAAAGAGGAGTTGAATCAGGAATGACAATGTAGAAAGGGAGGAGGTAACAAAATATAAAATAAAATTTTGGGAAGGACACACCATTTTATAAGCAAGTTTGAGAACAAGAGTGATAGAAATGCAGCTTTTCTAGAGTAGCTTCTGATTTTTGGTTCCTCAGTGAAGAAATACATTTATAGCTAAGGGCTCTATCTACTTTGGAGTTTAGGAGCAGCTGGAGAAACCATACCCATGTTTTTAGGAAATGCAGACATACAAAGCAAAAATCTCTCCAAAACATCTGTCGAAGAACATTTTGCCCAGCAGCATATGAAAGAAAGATGCCAGCCCATCAACTCAGTTTCCAAATATAGGTATTGATTTTCCTCTTTCCTACCAAGATGAACAGTGAGGGGCGAAAGGAAGAACATCTATTGTTTGGAAGTTTAAAGCTTCACACAGCACTGCCTTCCAACTAAATTTTCAGGTTAACAGATAATTTAAGCATAAAAAAAACCTATAAGTGATGGAAAATTTAGCAAGTTCAGTGTTTCATTACGAAAATCACTCTAAAACAAACAAAGAAACAACAAAAAAAAAGTACCATTAAAGTGATGGTGTATCTTTGTTTTTTATTTAACAGGCAAAAAAAAAAAAAAAGTAGAAGCCCTCTATGTTTGAGTACTGTAAGTTATTTGAGCACAAGGACTGTGCTTCACCATTAGTCTGGTAGACACAAAGCTCATAATCATATCACAGAACCATGAAATGGTTTGGGTTGGAAGGGACCTTAAAGATCACCTAATTCCTGCCATGGGCGGGGACAACTTCCACAAGACCAGGTTGCTCAAAGTCCCATCCAACCTGGCCTTGACCACTTCCAGGGATGGGGCATCCACAACCTCTCTGTGCAACCTAGGCCAGTCTATCACCACCCTCACAGCAAAGAGCTTCTTCCTTCTATCTAAAAGAGCAAGGAATCCTCACGGCAAAGAAAGTCATCAGCCTCCTGGGCTGCATTAGGCAGAACACTGGTGTCTCCCTAAGATCACTGGGTGAACTGCTCACTTCTCCAGTACAAGAGAGAAATGGACATACTGGTGACAGTCCAGCAAATGGTGAAAGACGATTAATGGACTGGATCCTCTTTCATGTAAGGAGAGGCTAAGAAAGCTGGTGCTGTTCAGTGTGGATAAGAGAAGGCTCAGGGAGGATCTTATTGTGTATAAATACCTGATGGAGGGGAACATGCTCACTAAGAGGACAAGAGGCAATGGGCACAGATTTTAAAAAAGAACTGAAATTTCATCTGAAAACAAGAATAAACTGTTTTTGTTTACTGTGAGGGTGGTCAAACACTAGAAAAGGTCACCCAGAGTGGTAAAACACTAGAACAGCTTGACCAGAATGGAGGTGAAGTCTCCATCTGGGGAGATAAACTCAAAACTCAGCAGGACAGAGTCCTAGGAAACTTTCCCTAGCCGATGCTGTTTGAGCACAGCAAGATGGATTAGAAGATCTCTAGAGGTCACAACACCATGAGTTTTTTAAAAAAAACCCAAACTCATAAAGATAAATGGTATTTTTCAGCATTTGCTATATTTCAATGTCATCCCTAAGCTTGAGGGGAGTCAAGGGTTCAGGAGAAAGATAGAAACAAACTTAGAAGCTAGCTTCAGGTTTGGCTGATCTACATTCACTTCTAAACCAATACTTTCTTCCGAGATAAGTTTGAAATACCCATGTTACAAAGTGTAGTTCCTAAGAGTTAGCATGCTAAGTGTTGCTAGCTCAGCTAAGTATACCACTGCCTCCAGCCACCCTGTTCCCCAGCTTGCTTTGTCACAGGGAGGTTGCTAAGCTCAGGCGTGTTTGCCAGCCTTTGATATTCTACAACCTGCCATTTTTTCCTCGGTGAGTCAGGTGTTGCTTTTATTCTCAAAATGCTTGCTGCTCATCGAAAAGATAAAACGGAGACTGCCAAAGACCTCGGATCACAAAGCAGTTTTATCTCTTCACAGCATCACACTAAAGAAAAGAGCAAGCTCGCCTTGCTCCGCGGAGATCAATGAAGATATGACAATTTGTGGCTGCAACCCCAGGACTGCTTCCTTTGTTTCATAGGTATAGCAGTTCTTAAAAAAACCCCAAACAACAGAACCAAGGATGCACATGCAGGCCCCTATTGTTTTCTTCAAATAAACCCAGAGTATTTACCCAAAAACAATAAGGATATTAATAAACATACAAACATCCACATAGCACAGCCCCAGAGCCACGGCCACAACACTAAAGAGAAGCCATGTACCACTCCAGGTTCTCCTATGGCAAGCTTGGCTCAGCTATATTCCTTGTTCCACCAGTGAAAAATCCCACCTAATCCTGTAGGATGCGACTTCTAAACAACAAGAAAGAGGCAGACTGAAAGCAGGAAAAGAACTGAAGAAATCAGCCACAAAATCTCAACACTTCCCCCCAAATACACAAACAGGATACAGCTGTCTCCAGGAGCTGGGGCTTGGTTTATTTATAATGACTTCGTGTCATTTTTCATTCTCCAAATCAGATGTAATCTCAGGGAGGCAAAGGGAAAAAAAGACAACAGTAAGTGTCTGGAGGAAGTGTGAGAACATCTACAGCTCAACTGGACTCACAGAAACCTGCAGCCAGTCTGAGAGGGCACTGGGAGATCCCGAGATGCGTGTTGGCACTGTGAGCAGCTCCTGGACAGTTTCCAACATGAGGTGAAGAGGGACCATGGCAATATTTAGATAAAATTTTACTCCCTCATCACCATCTGATTGCCTGCTGCCCACTGCCTCTCACTCGGAGTGACCAACCTTGATGAACAGGTGTTGTAAGCTGAAAAAGTCAATCCACTTGTTATGCAGGGAAAATGAAACGCCTCCCTTCTCCTTCAGCAGGGACCCTTTCAGCAAGGGGGTAGCCTGTAATCAGCCACTTTACATTTCACATTACAAATACCGAGGTGATTTCTCTACACATTCACACAGGATCAGGTCAATCTTTTCAAGTGCCTGTGCCCCAAATTTACACTCAGCCTTTTAGATCAAGCTTGCTTCGTGATTATAAACAACCACAGCCACTGGTAGAAGACCCATAATAAACAGCAGGTGATGCCACCCCTTCACTGCTGATACTGAACAAGATTCTTTTTCATGTTCATGATGAGCAAAATGATGTGACAACATTGTGGTGTTTTTATTTCAATTAGATGGGACTTTTCTCACACTTCCCAATCCCAAAATACCTACTTGATAAAAGATTAGGGGGGAATAATGTGTTTGCTTTCAACTCCTTTCTATTCCCTAGTCATAAACTACCCAAACTACAATGGAGAAAGAAGGAGGGGGAATCTGTATGAAACATCTTGGTGTCTCAGAGTGAATGTGCTTTAAAAACACATGAGGATTCGACATCAACATCAAAGCCTTTCTGTTCTCATTCTAAATACGAGAACAACTGGATTTAGTACCTGCTTTGTTTCCATCTCTTCAAATGTCTAATGATTTAATTTAAAATTATCTCCTTTGATGTCAGCCTTGTATTAACTTTTACTTGAGGCAATTAGCTTCAGGAGAGTTAAACCATTTGACTGTGTCTTTCACTCTATGCAAGCCAAATGCACAAAGGGATCAGAGAAGACTTGAAAAGCTCATAGAAATCACTGCTGTAGCTCTAGCCTAGGCCTACAACACCATTCTGCTGAATCTTCACAGCACCACATCTTTAATCTGCACCTGCCCTCTGTGATGTCCCAATATAGATGCAATTGGGTTTTCCTTTTTGAACAACTACTGCAAAATTCATAACTTCCAAGAAGTTCTCCTTGCAATTCCAGCCCTAATTCTTATCAGCTGGACTTGCATTGGGAAACAGCAGCTGGTTCTGCTGAGACAAACATCTTATAATTACAGACTGGAATTACAGGCAGAGACGAACCAGGTAGAAAGGATCAGAAACTGGGAGAGCTAGAAAATGCAAGAGCAAGCTCTCCCTCAGCTCAGTTCCAGCCTTCCCTGATCCCTGCTGAGCATCTCTCTGAAGTGCCAGTCTCCCAGGGACAGGCCTCCTCCCAGACTGTGCCACATCTCTAAAGGGGCAAACACCTGACAGACACTAATACTCTTGTACTTAGCTGCAATTCTCCTCAACAGATCCCAGCCTTCCTTGGTGCTGACAAGGCTAGTTCTCATCAGTACCAAAGGAATGGTAGGAGTAAGTTTCTGCAACTTTATCAGGAAGCACTTCTTTCTGGCACCTCAGTGGGCACAGCCATGGACTTGTATCCTTCAGAGATCTTTTTGCCAAAAGGCAAAAAACAAAAACAAAAAAAACCCCAACCCCAAACAAAAAAAAAACCAACAAATCCAAAAGCCATGCAATCCTCTGGCTATATTGTAGACAAAAGCGATACCTGTGTAATTCCTCACACTTACAGTAAAGTATCCTCTCAACTAATGAAATAGCCTGAGCCAGACCCTACATTCAGTCAAACAATGCCTAGATGTGCGTGCGAAGAGACAAGCCTGAGACAGAGCACACATTAACTGTAGAGTACAGCACTCCTTACATATAGAGCAAGGACCCCAAAAAGGAGTAAGGCCACAATACAAAGATACATGCGAGATTGACTAGGAAGAGCTGTGAATGCCAATACAGCAGTTGTACTCTAACTCACTGCATGCTGAGTTCTTTTAAAAGGTTGCATCTGGGCAGCAGGGGAAGTGGCTGTCAAGGGCCTCATCACACCACCTCGACTGTCCTAGGCCAGACTCTTTCAGACCATAGAGGAGCCTCCACCTTCTCCACAGCAGCTGAAGACAGTCAAACAAGGAAACTTTCCAGGGAGTACAGTGGAAAAGATGGAGCAAGAGACACAGAAAGCAGGCAGCCTTCAACACTGCAGACAGAGTGGGAGGCTGCTGAAAATAGCAGGGAACAGACACACAGCCAGGTCACAAAGACAAAAGAAAGGCAGATTTCCCAAGAAGCAGCCCCAGAAGGAGACTAGGTTAAGTTTTTAGCAGCTTTGTATGTTGCAAGAAATTTTATACTTCAGAAGAAAATAAGAAAAAAAGCAAGGAAGGGATCTGCCCTGAGGTGCTAAAACTGCTGATACAGAGGAATTATTCTCAGATTAAATAAAAAAGGGCCATCCCACCCTGCTGGTCTGTGTTCCCCCTATTTCAAGAATTACCTTGTTCTGTTCTGCATTTTACTGAAACCTGGCTTTCAGTATTTGAAGCTCTTTGGGTGTTTTCAGTAAATTTACTTTAAAGGAGACAGCACAAGCAAGATGCTTCCCCTCTCCAGGTTTCCACCACAGGCAGACATTGACAAAAATGCAGAAATCCACAAGTTGATGTTACCGATGTTTGCCAGGCAGATTAGGGTCTGCGTGGCTGTTTTCCCACTTCTGGCAGTTTCTTCTCAAACTTACACTTTTCAGGTGTAGAAAGTGTCAGCTGCAGAAGATTCCTCTGGAGTTCTTACCATCTTGCAATGTATTTATTTTTTAAAATCTCTTCTGCTTACCACCCTCTTTTCACTTACAGTACTTAGTCTTAAAAATATTTAGCTGAACTGATTTGCCCAGCAGAGAGGGAAGGGATTCTCCCTGACCCCAAGTGCTAGTATGAGAACATCCCAGCCAAAGCTACATACAGACTAATCAGTGCCCCCAAACCCAAACAAAGATAATGAGGAAGCTGAACATATAAACAAACAGAAATCCTACAGGATTAAGAGGTCTAGGAATCAAAGATCAGATGCCTTCAAAAAGACTTTTCCTTCTAACTCAAAGATACTTAAGACAGTTTTTTCCCCCGCCTCTTCAAGTCTCACGTAAAACCAAATTTCTGCTCTCTTCACTTGCCCCATTCCCCAAAAATGCACGGGCCTGAGGAGCCATCAGACATTAGTCAGAGGATTAAAATTGTGTCGGTCGGGAGAAGACAGCTATTAAAAGGCAGTGGTTCACAGTGGGTGCAGAAGCAGCCTCTACTTGGGTCCTAAAGGCCACTCAACTAGTTTTCAACTTATTCCACCTGCAGCAGGACAACTAAACTGGTGAGCTTATCAGTTTCATAAGCCCAAGGGAGCTTAAAAAAAATAATAAAAAAAGCAGAATAAAACCCTGTAAGAATCAGGTGTATTACAACTGCTACAACTTCAGGAGTCACAGGACACTGATTTATGTTCCGGTCGCAACTGGAGCATAGTTCTTAAAACATTAAGCACCGGATTTAAACATTTTTTAAATTGAAGAATCTAATTTGCAAGATGCTTTCACTCATTCTCATCACCAGAATTCTTGGCTACTGCTCAAATATAAGAGGAACAGGGATTTATTTTCTCCGTTGGCCTGTGCAAGCAGTGAATTAAAGGCTAGTTTAAAAAGTGACTGAATACAGCAGACAGGGAAGGTCTTGATGATTGGCTTCATTAAAAGGATATAGAGATTCTGGGATTTGCTGCAAATGCCACGCCCTTAGTTTTATGTCTGACACTCTTCTGTCACCTTTATTTTTACATCTGACAGCCTCACATGCATGATCCAAGACAGGCTTAATCTTCCTCAGATTTCCACTGTCAAGAAACAGCATCCCTGCTCCAGTGGAGCAAAGTGGTCACAGCAGAACAGCAAGTGTCTTAGATATTTACTAGACAAGAACAATTCTGAACAGAGCTTTGCAGAGACAACACTAGGTCCTAAATTAGGCCAGACAATGAAGTGGTACTCAAAGAAGAAACAGGAAATGAGGGACAACTTCCCATTTCCCAGCAGCAAGTGGGTTTCTGAAGCTTTTTGTGGCCCAGACCATTTAATGGGATCACACTACGCACTTTTCTCCACACCTTTCAAGCACAGCTGTCACTACATTTCTCCAAGACAGGTATTATTTACACTTAAGCAATCACACCAGATGAGAGAGCAAGAGATTTGCCTTGAACTATGCATTTAGTCAAGATCCAGTTTATACAAGTTTCAGACTCACATTCAGACTCAATCAACATTTGCATCAGTGCTTCTGTTACTACCAGCCACCTACGCCGTAGTCCTGCACCCTCTACAACTTTCAAGTGGATACAATTTGTACCAAAGACGTAATACACTGTACAGCTGCAAACTGTATAATGTTCTCATCATTAAGTGTCACTTGTTTTCACATCTTAATTTGCATGCAACAGCCTGGAACGAACCTTTGGTAGCATTAAGGGATCTCTATTAAACAGGAACAATTTAGTTTAGCTAATCAACTCTATTGTCCCAGCAAGGAAAAAAGCTGAGCCACATGTACTGGTCTGTAAGGAACCACTAGTAGCACAGGTTAGACCTTGAGATCCTGAAGAACCAGTACACAGAGGCTTTTTGTCACAAGGCCATGCAGAGTGGAAGACACGATCCTGCAGCAAGCAACTGCTACTTCAACAATTTTTCTTTTGCTTCCAGATGACTCACCAGTAAGGCTCAAGCCAATAAGCATAAAGAGGCAATGGATGCAATTGTTAGAGACAGAAAAGTGAATTTCAAATATAGAAGTATAAAAAGCAGATGGATGTGGGGGTTAGGAATCATAAGCAATCTGTGGGGAAGATCCTAGCGGTTATAGCTATATTTATGTTTCAGAGGAGGTTTTGATCCAAGATGTGAAGTATTTCATATAATGACAGACTGTGGTAGTCATTTGGTGGATGGATGGGGGGGGCTTGGCAATACTGGGGAAAATTCTGGCATATAACAGGAGTAGCTTGTACAGTGGGAAAATACACACAGGTGAAAAGAGTTTTAAGCACTGCTGCCTTTCATGGTGAATTATATTCTTCATTTCAAAGCCAAGAAACATTTGTGTGTAGTAGGCTGCCCCAAATGTCCCATGCCGTCTCTTGGGCTCTTATAATCACATCTTTCTGTTTACTAGGATGTTCCACCTCCCTCTGTTGCTCTTTGCAAACTTTTCCACAGTACCAGGCTATGCTGAAAAACCTCATCAGTACAGAGGGTGCTGATTAATGCAAAAAACAGCAATAAAAAGCAATTCATCTGTTAGCTCTGTCTAAATTATTAGTTGAAGCAAAGGACTGCTATATTAAAAAAATAATCAGAGAACTACATAAAGGAAAGGTTTTCTAAAGACAAACATTTACTCTAACCTTTAACAACTCCAGAATTGCTCTGCAAGCAAAAAATCAAAACAAACTTTACACAACCCGACTTACCTCAATTTGAAAGAGTTCCCCAGCACCTTCACAGTCATTTGAGGTAATTATGGGGGTATGAATATGCACATAACCATTATCCTGGAACAGACAGAACACTAAAGTTAACTAGCTAAAGGTATCAAACATCAATCAGCCCACATTATAACTCAGCTATTAGCCCCCAACCGGGACAGCACATCATCTTTTTTACACAACTTCTGCCTTAGAAGGACAAGGACGGAGGACTGTCTAAATGCTACAGTGATTTATAAATCTATTTACTACTTGTGCTTCTTCTTACATGTTTAATAAAGAAATTATATTTATTCTATTATTATGGGTTTTTTCAACACAATCCACACCAATCCTCTTCTCACCTCCTCCGGTATTTATATATTTTGGAGCAGTTTCAGTGAATTTCACTCTTATGGCTTTGATACTTCAGCTTCTTCCAGTGTTTTGGAAGACAGTTAGGCAGAGGACGCTCTCTGTGTTCTCCACTAGGATAAATTATTAAGTCTTAGATGACAGAAGTCACACACTGCATGGAAGAGAGGTCTTAAAAACACTCAAGCACCATGAAAATGTCAGTCCCACCTCACATCTTCTGAAATATTGAAGTCAAGCTGATTTTGAGACAGGGTATACCCTGACTTGGTCATGTTCTAAGTACCTGCAGAATTACCCATTCACGTAATAGTTACTAGATCCAGCAGAGGCCTCTGAAACCAGGAAGGCTGGTTCATCTCATGATTATCCTGACCATGAAGAAAAAGCCGCTCTCCTCCAGGTTTCTCTGCAGTGCAGCCACAGGCTTTTAAAGCAGCTGCAAGACAGTTTTCAGTGGATGGGTACATCAAGCAGATCTCAGACAATCACATACAGCACGTTAGAGGCAAAACCAGAAACAGGACTCTACAGAACATCTTCCTAACTTAGTCTCACTACAGAGATCACTGGTGGAGCACAGAGATCATACCTGTGCATGTAAAGGCAAACAAGAACCTGGCTGGAACTAGCTGATTTCAGCTGTGAACAAATGATTTATTTTCTCTTGCATCACTGTAATGTCTGGCATAAAGGGAACCTCTTGAAAAATCAGGGTGTGCTAGCATTACCATGATAAAGACACTGATGTAGTATAGCCCATTGTCTATTTACACAAAACACTAATTAAAAAAAATATAAAAAGCTCACATGTTTCTAAAAGCTAAGTTTCACAGCTTTTACCAGAAAAATACAAAGCAATCATTCACAGGACAGGTCCTGGTCCCAATCACCAGCTAGTTCAAAGGTTAGGAAGATAGGAGCAGTATTCACTTCCCATCCTGACAATCAAATTAAAATTAATTTGGACCAAAGAGTTCAAACAGATACAAAATGCATTTGTGAAAGTACCAAAACATGACCAAGAGGGAGCAAAGTCCCTGCAGTCACCTCTAAGCTACCTTGGTTACAGGTAGCAAGACCCTGGCTTGCTGACTGCCTGGCAGGAGCTCCTCACTGAGATCCAGTTACTACACAGGAAGAAGTTTTGGAGCCAGAACTACTTGCTTTGCCTGGGGAGGGTAGTTTGACTCTACCAATATATATGTGGTCTCTGCCACAATCCCCTGTATACTCCAGAGTCCTGCTGGTAATTCGGTCTCCCAACACTAGAAGAGATATTGGAAAAATGCCTGAAATCCTCATACAGTGTTAGCAGTCACTGTAAAGAAGCACATTTCAGACAGAAGACCCCTTACATGTTTTGGAAAGGAATGTGAACTGAATAGGTCTGAAAGATGAGAATCCCATAAAACTTCTTGGATAGTTCCCCTTATAAAAACTTCTAAAAGGCTTCAAGTCACATTCCTCGTTCTGTTGAATGTGGAAATTAGTTAATGTGAAAAGTGGAAGTTGCCATGCATAACTGCAGCTATTCTTACTGTGCCTAGGAACAATGATTCAATCCCCACATGGACCACAATACTGAGGAGAAGGTTTGGAGATGACATTTAGCCTCCAACATTCAAACCAAAGGCATATGGCTTTAGTCATTCACTGAGGGAAATGAATAGGCTAAAAAAAAAAAAAGTTTTAAAAGTTACAAAGAGTCTACATAATTTAATAAAATCATAGAATGCTTTGGGTTGGAAGGGACAATTAAAGGTCATCTAGTTGCAACCTCCCTGCAGGGAGCAGGGACATCTGCAACTAGAGCAGGCTGCTCAGAGCCCTGACCAACCTCACCTGGAATGTTGCCAAGGAAGGGGCTTCTACCACCTCTCTGGGCAAGCAGGGCCAGGGTCTCATTACCCTCAGCATAAAAAGTTTCTTCCCTTATCTCTTGGCTAAATCTCCCCCTCTTTTAGTTCAAAACCATCACCTCTCATCCTCTCACAACAGGGCCTTCTAATAAGCCTATCCCCATCTTTCATATAGTCCCCCTTTAAGTACCGAAAGGCCACAAGGAGGAGCCCCCGCAGCCTTCTCTTCTCCAGGCTGAACATCCCCAACTCTCTCAGCCTGGCCTCACAGCAGAGGGGTTCCAGCTATTGCATCATTCTTGTGGCCTCCTCTGGACCCACTCCCAACAGGTCCCTGTCTCTCCTGTGCTGAGGGCTCCAGAGCTGGACCCAGCGCTGCAGGGAGGGTTCTTACCAGAGCAGAGCACAGGGACAGAATCCCTTCCCTCAACCTGCTGGCGACCTGGTGGGTATTCAAAAACCTCCTTATTTTCTTTCACCATTAAGCTCTTTACAGCTTTGCACAGTAAAAACATTCAGACTATACTTTCTGGTTATGGTATGTTCTGACATTGGCAAGTTGAAAATTGCAACATTTTTGGGATGATGGAAGTAGTAATTTAAAGAGACTGCTTTCCTTCCATCAAAAATGGAGAATACACAGATGGTTCTGGTGCGAGTCATGACATAAGCATTTGCACGTATTAGGTCTGGGACAAAAATCTTTCTTATCCCTTTAAAAATAACTCTAATGTAGCTGCTGCTGCTAAATTAATAATATTTTGTATTTTTTAATACTGCTCATCTTTTGAGCATTTAAAATGGGAAGGTATGTCCGAGTCTGAGTTGGAGCAAATTTGGAGAAGTGAGGCCTCTGTCAGAATGCAAGTCGTTTTTGTATCTCGGCTGGCTTCCTTGCCCACGTTTGAAATCACAAATCGTTGCAAGCAATGCCATCTAGTGGCTCGACACCAGCAGAGACCAATTCCCAAATAAGCTGGGTTCTGTCTTACCAGCGCACACAATGCCGACACCACCAGCAGCTTTACCTGACATAGTATTTCTATTAAGCTCTTAAAAGAAAACCAACAAAAGCTTCTAAATACCATGCAATTAGATATAACTAACTCCCAGAGGAAGCAAGCCATCTTTGCCACTGCAGGCGACAAACATCAGCAAATCTAGGACCAGCAATTCAGTCTCAATGATTCTGATCTGTTCCTCAGACCATGCTAATTACTACCCATGAATTTTGTAATCAGAATGCTCTGAATATGATTCTACTCAAGCTAAAGCCAGTTTATCTAAACTAATCCATACTTATTTCATTGAACAGCTTTAAAAGAAAGGGCTCAGGTGCACTAGAGCACTTGCCATTTTCCTTTATCCACTCACACAAAGAATCACAGTCTCCATATGGCATCTGGAGTCAGAGTTAATTCACTGCCCCACTGCCTGCACAAAGCCTGTACCATACCCACAGCTTAAGAGTGTCACAGTCATAAAACACAGGTGCCTTCCACCCACCAGTTTGAAATGCATCAGAAGAGAAGTCTCCTAATCTCAGCTAACAGCATCCACACAGGCTTGTGACACAGCAACAGAAAGGTAAGAACCGAGAAGAACATGAAGCTCCGAGTCAGTCCATCAGTAGCCTCCCTGCATCATTTCTCCACGTGGGAGAAGGTTTCCGTCCAAGGACTCTAAGGTCACTGCTGAGGATGGGTTAAACAGCTCCATATTATGTTGTGTTCCACAGACCACACACAATTAATTATATTGCAATTTAGTGATAGGGATAGAATAACTAACAGGAAATGGGTGGAAAGATACTAACAAGACCACAGATGTGCTAACCTGATTATAAGCAGCAGCCTGGCCCAGGCCTCAGCCAGACCCAGCCATGGAAAGCAAAACACTGTGTCCAAAATCCATACTGTGCAGTCAAGATGTCAAGCTGCCGCCCTCCTAACATGCTGCCATGAAGCCAAACTGGGGGAGTATTTTACATATAAGGATTGGTGTCCTGGTTTGAGCGAGAACAGAACTAATTCTGTTCAGTGATTTTACTTTTCTGTTCAGTTCTTCTAACTCACTGCACTGTCTGAAGTCAGCAGCCTGTTTTCCCAGGGCGTGTCTGCTGCTGGCAGCGATAACACCCTGTGTTTAGAATTACTACCAAGGATTGGTGTGCAGACCGAGGCCACTGCTGGATCTTGTGTGCCACACTGGGGTGTGCAGGAAAGTGAAAGGCCACACCTGCAGGGAGGAGAGGACAGGGCAGGTGACCCCAAACTGACCAAGGTATTCCAGCCCATATACGTAATATTCGGTATTAAGCAGGGGGATCTGGAGGGTCTATAGTTTTTGCTTGCTTGCTTGTTGCATTGCTTGATAGTTTGCTAGCTTGCTTGCTCGCTCTCTCTCTGGGGGCTTCCTGGCTCTCCTCCCCTCTTGGACTGCTTTGCTAGCTTTGCTCAGCTTGGCTCAGGTCCTCTTTTGGTTCCTTCCTTGAAGCATCCCCAGGAGGACTCTGTCCGTTCTGCCTTCGATCCCAATCGGTGTGTTCCTGAATCCGGTACCAGAATCCAGCTCCCGAACACAGCTCCCATCTGCTGCAGGGCCCAGTCTGGGACTCCCCCGGTGCCTGCTTCACAGCATCAGTGGTGACAGTGATGTAATTACCATCAGGGGGTTGGGTTCGATACTGGATTTGTACATATTTGTACATATTCTATTGTATTATTATTATTCACATTAAAGCTGTTCTAGTTTCCTTTTCTAATCACGAATTCTCTCTCCCTTTTTCT
>JAAGNO010005773.1:17302-41462 GCA_033439905.1 Ceryle rudis | reverse complement strand
AAAGAAAAGAAAAGAAAAGAAAAGAAAAGAAAAGAAAAGAAAAGAAAAGAAAAGAAAAGAGAAAAGAAAAGAGAAAACTAATTTCAGCTTTTAGATTGGTGCCTGGCAATTCTGAAAAAAAATTTTTAATAAATTAAAACTTACCTGAAAGACAAATACTGATACTATGCCCCTCTTCCTACCTAATGACAAACTACGTCTTTCCACATAAACAGTTGGAGGATTCAAATGACTAAAGTAAAACAGATAACAAATTGCTAAAGTAAAATAAATAACTGATAAGAAGAAAACACAGAAACTACTTCTGAAGCCAGTTTCTTACCACAAGGAAAGTATAGAGCAAAACAGAACATATGAATATCTCCGGCAAAATAAAGTAGGAAAAAGAGTGTGCCATCACAATGCAATAAAATGATAGTATGTGTATGGGCTTTTTTTTCCCTTTGGAAGCTAAGAGAAGGGCTAGAGAGAGTGCAGAGGTAGTCTGCATGGCTGGATCCAAGGACACTATGAACAGACCAGGAGATAATTCTTTCTGCAATTCTGGAAGAAGTATTAATCCAAACTAATACTTCTATATTAAGAAAAAAAAATGAGGCAGTAAAGTCAAGGCACTTTCTAAGTCAGGATTCACAATAAAGCAATTCCCCCTCCTTAGAAATTACCTCCGAGTGTGTGCATGTGTGGTCCCTGAAGACTTGGCCCTGCAGTTCATACCTCAGTCATTACCTCATAGGAAGGGATAATTTGAAGGCAGATAGGTCTTTTGTTGTTTGATTCACAATGTACCACATTAGTCATAGGTTGCACATTAGTGTCACACACTTTCCTCTCTTTTATATATCATTTTATCATTCTTCTCCTTTTGTTCCCTTTGCATCTAAGTGCAATTGAGATTTTTTTTCTAGGGGAAAAAAAGCATCTGCAGACTTGCATTCACTTCCCCATTCTTGTCTTTGCAAAGTGGAAGGACCTCCCGCAGGCTCAGATGTTGCTCTATTGATGTGAAGTAAAGTTAGACAAAAAATGAGAGTTAGAAAGCTGTGAGGTAAGAATGGCAGTACTTGCTGGTCTGACTGTGGTTGCTTGTTCAGATTGGAAGAATGTTTCAGGAGCCCTGGAGCTGAAACAGAAGCATCGTGCAAAGGAAACTGCTAAAGGTGATCTACGGCAGATAGAAGCGAGTAGGAAAAGGATGTCTGAAGAGAGATGAGAAACAAAAGGGTTCTTAACAATTTACTTACCTTTTTGACAGAAAAATGTTAAGGAACTGTGGATTTCAAGCTTTGCAAAAACTTTTCTGATGATTCATGAGCACATGCCCATTTTTCCTCTGAAAGCTAACAGGGAATAGCTCTAGAGAAAGCAGAGGAGCTACATTTGTGTAGAACGCAACCAAGTCCCACAGCCATCATGGCAAAACCAACACTGCTTCTCATGAGGAAAATAATTCCTACTAAATAATATCATGAAGCACCACAATAAAACAGATTATTCTGTAATTAGCTTTCATTTGCTTTTATGAACCTGTATTTCTTTTCCAGTGAAGCAGCAAGAAATTTCACTCCCAGAGTACTCCCTCCACCTCAGCATGAACAGCTGTCCTCTGTCATGAGTAACAGCCCAAACAGCTTCACCTGGGCCTGCTCCCTGTACCTCCTCATGTGTCAATCAACATTGCATACATAAGTGTTTGCTTTATGAAATACATGTTAGAATACAAAAGTAGGGCATTTCACATACCTATTATCTAACCTCTTTTCCAAATAAATGCTTTGGAGATGTTTTCCTGGAACACAGTATGTTCTCTTGGTCTACAAGTTGGCTCAGACCCCAGGTTTTGCAGTCTATTTTCAGCACACTGAGCAAAAATGTTGCACTCCCCACCTGCCTGAGAATCACTCACCAAAGCTGCAGTTCTGCCTTTACACATACCATAGCACAGCCATATATTCAGGGGCCAGATCTTGGGCTCTGACCGAGAGACTCCTGTTCCTTCCCATCAGTTACTGAGATGACAAGCAAAGGCAGCTCAGAGACACAACAGCGTTGGGATGTTGGTCGTAACGAGTTTGCATTGAGGTTCAGTCTCATCAGTCACTGGAGGGATTATTTTCAGCCTTGTTTGTTCTCCTCACTGTACCTCAAGCCCCTGCTTTGCATTTATTATTGCATAGGTGAATGGCAGCTCCTCTTTCCCCTTCTATTTTCTGTGAGGCCCAAAAGGTGATTTGTGCAATTCCCAGATTCTGGAAGTGGGGCAGCACAAAGAGTCAGTTCCACAGCTTGGACACACATGGCATCAGTGATCACCTGGCTTCGCATCCTACTGAATAACCTACCAGATAAGGTAACTTCCAAACCATCATACCATAACCTTCAGTACTCAACTGCGCCAAGAGGGACAAGGTCTCTGTTTCTTGTTCTCTGCAACACTTTTAAGAGGAAAGAGGCTGATTGCTTCTGAGGACTCCCACTGGGCCTTGAAAACACAGAGCAATGGTTTCCAGAGTTTTCCACATGGTCTGTCTTGAAAATCAAAGATAGTGACGGGTGTCAAAGAATGAATGAAAAAAAATAAGAATGAATGAATGAATGAATGAATGAATGAATGAATGAAAAAGCAAACTAGCAGATAACTAACAGTCCTGGAAATTGCATGGACAATTTTGCTATGCAGTTGCAGAGGAACCATGCAATTGTAGAAATACATTTCAACACAGGCTGAAATTCTCCCTATCAGGCTCCCAAATGCAGCAAGACTTGATCCTGGGCCCAACAGGTAGTCTATTCTTTCCTTACCAGTCATTACGGTTTCAATGCTGTGTTCAGTTTTTCACAATTAATGAAATAATTGCTAAACCTACACAGCTGTTAAGAAATGCCTGATAAAGATCACAGATGAGAAGGTAAAGGAGAATGACTAATCCAAAGCAAACAGTACTTTGCATAAATTAAGAAATAAATACAGGGAGACATATTATTCACTGCAGCGCACTTTCCTTTGGAGCACTCCATGGTTAGTTGCATGTCAGTGCAATTTCATTCCACAGCTTTCATTGTTGGCCCCAGCTTTGCTATTAAGCAATCTGTCTGAAGACAATGATGTCTTCTAGTGACAAAAAACTGAGGATGAGATAAAGAGCATCAGAAAGGTATTCAGCAATTTAAGAAGAAATATTGATGTAAATTTTTACTGTTGTAGAGGAAGCACATGTTGGTTTCTCAACTGTTCAACATGCTCATAAATTATCTAGGTACTGATATAAACCATTTGCCAATGATCCTAAGGTGTTCAAGCTGAATATGACAAATTACAAATGGATTTTGCAAGAGTGAGCAGCTGATGATAAAATGGTAGGTGATACTCAATGCTGATAAATAAAATGATAGTGTGGGAAAAAATAATCCTAACTTCATAACTACATGAAACACCATTGACCCCACCACCACTGTCACCACACCTACCATGAAACCTCAACTGCATGCAGAACGTATCCTGTGCTGGCTCACAGTAACTTGATATACTCATGGAGAAAAAGCTACCATAATGAGTAATGAGTAGGTTGCAAAACTTTTCTAAAGCTACCTATCTTGCAGAAAAATACTGTAGTGCATATATGATATAGTCACATGCAGCCTGCTCTAAATAGAAGTGATTTGGACTGGAGGATCAGGACTATTTTCCCTTAAAGCCTGACTACATAAAGAGCACAGAGTTATAACAGTGCATACAGTGCATGGATACCCCCATATACAACCTACTTACCATACAAACATCCAGGTAAGGAGTGAACATCCTCTGGCTGGGTATTCCCTGCAGAGAGGCACAGGGGCATATTAACATGCATGGAAATGGCAAGTGCCAACAGTTTTCTTTTTTTTCCTTCTGATTTTCCTTAGCTAAAGAAGTAATAACAAAGCCACTCTTTTTCCTTCTGATTTTGCCTAGTTAAAGAAGATATAATGAAGCCTCTCTTGCTTCTAACCAGTCTATAAGAAGCAGGGTCTGAAGAGAGCATAAAGCTGCTTTTTTTTGTAATATAGTGCTAAACTCTGATTTAACCATAAGCACTAAGGAATGAGATTTCTAATTTCTAACAGTTCCACCTTGTCAACAGTTTTACTATTATTATTATTATTTAGTAGTAGTACTGGTTAAAAACCAGCTGTTGTCAGCATGATTAGGTAGGGAGCAGAGAACAGGACAAAACCTCACACCACCACTGGATAAATTCATGAAGCAAATTTTGAATGTAGACGTTGATAAAGTATAAAGAGTGTAAGAAAATAATCAGGAAAAAACTGTTCCTTATCCCTTCTGACACAAAAGCTACAGATCAACTAGAGCTATGGCATAATGGCTAGGGACAGGTTTAAAGCAGACAGATACTTCACACATCTCCTGCTTGAACTGTGGAGTCCTTTGCCACAAGAAACAGAAAATTTGAGAGATTTACATGAGTTCAAAAAGTACTTAGGAAAATTTGTATAATAAAAACCTTTCCAGAGAAATTAAACACACACACAAAAAAAGTATTCACTGACTTCTTAAGAAACAGGCATTGAAGTTGGGGAATATTACCCTATGCTTGTCCTGGATATCTGCAGATGTTCCTGGTGAAAACAGAATACAAACTAAATGAGCCTTTGATTTGACTCAGCACAAACTCTCATAAGTCCTTATGCAAAGTCCGGGAAGCCTAAGGTGACTAGATAGAAATGTGTAACAGGTAATGGTGCAGAGAAGATCTGTTGACAATGTGCACTTAAATCCTGGCTAACCTGTCAAGATTGGTTTTGGAGTGCTCTGCAACAGGTAAGGAAGGATGGGATTTACAGGGGAAAAGATTTAACTTTTCCTACCTCTGTAATTCCCTACATTCCACAGACTTTTTGCTTCTTCCGGCTCTTCAGCTCCAGTTTCCCAGATGCCAAGAACTGGGCTGCAAGAACAGGAGAGAAAATGTGGTGTTGTATGGCAAGAAGAGAACATGTGCCTCTAGCTCCAGCCCCAAAATCCTCCCTGGACTTGATTTGGAGATGGCATAAAAGGAAGCAGCTTGTCTCATCACGTCATACAACATGGTTGAAGAAGGAGCATCTTTGTCACAGGACAGTCCTGGCAACTGTGAAAAAGTCTACCCCCACAAAGTATCAGGACTGCATCCTGCCCTGACTTATATTGTGGGGGACCTAAAATCAAGCCTTTAGGGGAACTAGGAAGGGTGACAGCAAAAGCATGGAAGCTCATAATGTCCTGGTGCAGAACCCATCAAAATTTGCCTAGAGAGGAACAGGCTTTGATTTCTTACACGTGTGTACCATATCATTTGTACTCTCGGAACAAAACCTGTAATTACCCACATTTCAAAAGCTGTTCCATATGTCTCATAGTCTAAAAACTCACTTTCCACTTACCTAGAAATGAATCACTGGACTTCACAGGAAAATTAAGAGCTTTTACGCTTCTGGGAAATAAAACTCAATAGTGTGCATGTATTGCCAAGCAAAAAATAGCACAAAAGACAAATGGAATTCATATTTGACTGGGATATACTACTAATTACTACAGATGACTTACAGATCAGAGGCGTACTTCCCTTGGGCAGGACAAAGTCTGTTTTCTTTGTGACAATACTAAACGAGCAGTGAACAGTGTTGTTTCTGGCAGGCATAGTGATTGTTGCTGTCAAGCAGTGGTTCACAGGGCAGATACAACACAAGAGAAAGTTTCTTGCAATGTTCTTTCTTTGTCTGCTTTTGTCTTATGCTTCACACACATGAATACACACACACACCCTTCGCAAAAATTCACAACCGTCAGATTAGACATGGGATGGGAATTGTGGTTGTGAACTATATTACAATGAACATTCTTTAAGTGACCCTCCCACTTAGCTGGAGTTTTTCAGAATTCCATAAAATTGCCTACTACACTTAAAAGCAGTTTCTTTACAGATCTTAAAGGAATGCTGCTACCCTGTATGCTGAGTCTTGCACAAATGTACCTCAAGGAAGGACTTGATGCAATGGTTCTTCATTTCTGTGAGCTGGAACCAAAATATTGGAGTATTTAATGGAGAAAGAGGATGAAACCTTGTGAGAATCTGAATGACATTAGCCCATAGTGTTTGAGAGTCTTATAAAATACCAGAGACATAGATGGTGGCTTATGCTTTTCAAACACAGCCACTACTTTTCTCTGCTAATGATGACAGAGCATTGCTAAGCTAAAGTACAGAAGAGCATCCATTCAGGAATCAGAGTCCTCTTTTATCTGAGGCAGTGACACAATGGCAGCAATTTCCCATGATACCCAATGTCTCTGCACCAAGCAGATAACAACAAGTGATAAACAGCCCTCACAAAAACATTTACATTAGCTTTGTTACTTTTCATGGGGTAAATCTTAGCCTGCAAAATCAGCTTGTGCAGACTAGGTTGTATATGCACTGTTCCAAGGCTCTTTCAAGAGCAGACTGGCTATATCCACACCCACTGAAGGGAAGAAAAACACCCCGGAGCCTGAACTGTGCCCATGCTTTGTCTCAGATGGGAAAAATTGGTTTGCTCCAAATGAAAGCCCTGGAGTGAACTAATATGTATGTAACGTAGATGATTGGAACCCTGAAGTAATTGAAACAATAAAGTTTCACCCTAGGGACTGCAAAATATTTCTTAGACAAATAAAATAACAAACTATCAGAGAGTTTTTTATTCCCCAAAGATTGATGGTAATTTCACAATGCCTCTTACAACCCAGTTTCCTGAAAGTTTGCCCTGTATCACTTTCAAGTGCCTGATAAGACCTTTGTAGCAACTGGAAGACATTTACCTCAGTATCCTGGTGGTGTTGTCTCTCCAAAGGACTCCTTTAAGTTAGTTCCAGCTGGCTGTGACTGAAAGGGCTGTCTCCTCAGAGACATTCACCTCATTGCACATAAGGAAAAACAGGAGGACAAGAGAAAAAGAGATGAACTCATTAATAACTTCATTCAAGCAAGAACAGATCTCCAAAGCCATTTCTGGACTAGAGAAAGGCAGAGGAACAAAGCTTTCATATTGAACTTCAGGAGTTCCGCTCACAGAAGAAAAGTTAGAATATTGCTCGTCAGCAAGGAACTAAGTCATCCTTCAGCTGTGAAGGCAGAGGTTCTTGATTTGACTCTGTCCTTTGTTGGACTTTGGGCATGGCACAAAGGCCTAAATCCCCCTCCAAGATATTCAATTCAATAACTTGTGAGCTCATTTTCATGTGGAGGCCAGATGGAGTTGCAGTGGAGCAGCTGGCAGGAATGAAAATTAGCAAGCAAAATTAAAAAGCAATGCAATAAGATGGCATCCAAAGGTTTTGCAATGACAGTTGAGGGACATAAAGTCAAGCAGAAGAAAACTGTTGTTTGGATTTGACTGCAGTTTTTACTGACAGTCAGGGAAGCCCTGTTGCAGCACTTCTTTTTGGAAATGGAGATGATGTCTAGTGAGCTGGCCAGCAACAACTAGCTGTTTGGATAGTCTCCTGGCAGTAGAAGCAGATGAAGTCTGATCACCTCGGAGCTTACAAATAAAGGTGATCTATAACACACCCTTAAAGAACTAGGAATGTGACTCTGGAAAGAAACTTGAGAGTCATGAAAGAGAAGTCAGCTGCCCGAAAATAGGCCAAAGAAGTTGACTCAGGCTAGATATTCATGAGAGTTTTCTACTCATCATTAACTCACAGAAACTTAACGGAACATAGGAAGGATGCTTCAGCTTGCATCATAAAAAACTCCACAGTCCCTGAAGGAACGGACCCCAAATGAAGTAGCTCATTTAGCTCAGATCAGTCTCATACCTTAAATAAGCCCAGACAGAAAGAGCAAATTTGGGAAACACAGCTCAAATAACACTACAGAACATATATCCGGGAAAAAGGCTGAAGTTTTGTTTGTATAGCAAGGTGAGGACAAATATCAGAGTGCTGTCTGGGCTCTCTCTTTGCCAAAGCAAGTTATCCTCACTGCTGTGGTCAAAATGATCTATCCTGCCTTCCAGTAAATCTTACTAGTTTAGGCATACTCCCACACAAATACAGTTAAGTGATTTCCAGGGCTCAGATACACAGCTGTCTTAGAGCACAGACAGAAAAAGCTTGCATGGTCTAGAAATACTCTGAGATATTCAGATACAGTTGCTAAGGTTCATCAGTGTAACCCAGGTAGGGCACAGATAAGAAATTGGGTAGATAAAAGAACACATGAATGCAATAAGAAGAACATCTAAGAGGTAGTTGTGATATTGGTCTCTGCAGACATACAGAGAACTATGTCTTCCAGGGTGAGCTGGCAACAGGCCAATCTGAAGGCACTCAGGTGGCCAGGGTCTTGCAGATAAAAAAATCAGTGAGCAGAAACTACAGATGTAGGAAGATATTCTGGACTTCACAAAGAATGGGAATAGAGAGCAGAAGAGGAAGAGCCACTGGAGAGGAAGCTAACTGCCATGGAAATCCAACACTGCAAGAGAGGAAGACATTCACCTACAAGAAAGCTGGGGAGAGACTTTTTACGAAGGCCTGTAGTGGTAGGATGAGGTGTAATGGTTTGAAACTGGAAAAGGGTAGATTTAGATTAGAAATATGAAGGAAATTCTTAATCTGAGGGTGGTGAGACACCACAATTTGTAGATTCTCCATCACTGGATGTGTTCAAGACCAGGCTGGATGGTGGCTTGAGCAACCTGTTCTAGTGGGAGGTGTCCCTGCCATGGCAGGGGGGTTGCAACTAGATGATCTTTAAGGTCCCTTCCAACCCAATGCATTCTATGATTCATTATAATATTAAGTAACTAAATAAAGTGAAAGTTCTAATTCTAAAAATAAAGGGAAACTGACAGTTATGTAAAAAATGAGAGAAATGACTCTGTCAAGTTCCAGCAGTTTCAGTTCCCAAGGAGGGAAACGAAAGGTCTGTCTAAAGATATATGGCTGTTGTGTAACTCAATGTTTCTCCACTCATTTAAATCATGCTTTTCCTTTCCCTCCCCACTGTTAGGACATTTGTTACTGAAGAAGAAGAAAAAAAACCCCAGACAGGTTGTTTCACAGGTACGTGATCAGGTTGCAGTGTTACATTAGTTCAGTCAGTCCGCTATCTAAGGAACTAACAAGAGCAGCACTGTTTCCACTCCCCTATAGTTGAGCTGCTTCCCTTCTGCTGGCTCACATACGCCTGACTTTGTAGTTCAGGGAGTGAAATCAGCGGTAAACCAACCCTACAAAAGTAGTCATTATTTCTTTTCCCATTTGTTTCTCTGAAGTAGTTTATCAAAAGTCCCGAAAAGAGACGGGTCAGGAACACAGGCTGCAGAGCAGTGGACTAGATCTGCTATGGCTGTTATTTTGACTTTGTGGATACTGCAGCAGCATCGGTCTGGTTTCTTACACCAGACCCAGTGTAGGTGTGGGAAGTGAAAATAAGTCCATAAGTAAGGGGAACAAAACTGCTTTAGATTATGTGGTAACTTTAGAAGTCAGCTTCAGGTTTGTGCAATACAGTGGACACAAGTGAAAGTCTTTTGAAGACATTACTACAAAGCATCGATCAGTGTTTTTGCTATACCTCAATAATATTGTGAAATATGCTAATATCTCAGAGTAAGTAGGATATTGGTGTTCTGTGATAATAGTAGGAACACACATATGAAATGAAAACCAAATAACTGTGTATTATCTCAAAATAGGGTGACTGGACTGGGCCCACAATAAACAAGAAGGGAATTTCCTTCAACAAAAGAATGGAGGCTCTACAGAATTAGCCAGATCTATAAGCAATCACACAGGGGATTTTTGCATGTGATTGTTATTACAGCACGTTTGCTTGTGCCTTGGTCAATATTGCAAAACTGTTGCACAGTTTGAGTGAGAAGAAGAAAATATTTCAGTGGTCAGCAGTATGAAATGAATACATTTAGAGTTGGGAAAGATTCTTCTTCTTTAAGGACTGACCTACCAATGTTTAAAATGCCTTGTTAAAAAGAAAACATACCCAAACAACAAACCACTTTATTTTTGCAGCTGTAATGTCACAAGGACAATAGTGTCTGGTAGGTTAGGAATGCAGAACTCTTATCTTCTCAAGAAAAGGCAAAACCTGAGTGGATCTCCTTCTAGTGCATTACATGTATAGTGTGGTCCAGTCACTATCTGAGAGAGCGGAAAGAGCTGGTCTCAGGTGGAGCAAGAATTTTGTAATCAGAAGAGACAATGTTTACCTGAAATTTCTATCACTGCAGCCAACAAGAGAAGATAAACTGCAAGAAATTTAGAGTCTGTGCAGCTGACACAGGATCTTATTGAAAACACCCAGCTTCAGTACAGCTATTCTTTAGTTAGCAACAGTTCTACAGTGGCTTCAGGACACCATATGAACTTGTCATTGGAGGTGGTGTTATGTCTTAGTTACACTTAGGTTTTCAGATCATGCCACACCTGTATAATTTTAATTCATTTTCAGTCTGAGGACATACTCAAAAAGTTGATCTGAAGACTTTGCTGCAAAAAAAGACACAGTGTGCAAATAAAATAAGTAAAATTAAAAAAAAAAAAAACAAACCAAAACAAACCAAACTGCAATAAAAGGCACATTGTTCAAATCAACCTTTCCTACATAAAAGACTTTTCCACTGAAGGAAAGTGAAGAGAGTAATATTATGATGTTCTCTCAGTTGAACTGCTAAATGTCTTGTTCCTTGCTGCATTCTGGAGCGTATCTGAGGAAAAGCTGAAGTCTGAATGGATCAGTGCTTCTATTTCACAGCCAAAGCAAGTAACTAAATGCTTTGGGAAAGCTGCCTTGGCGCCTCTACTTTTAGAGCTGTAGCACTGCCTGGAATAAGAATATATTAAATAGATGTGCAGTCTATACAATGAGCTTTGATATCAAAGGAATCAAGCGGAATTTGTCCTCTTCAGGGCACCTCAAAAACCATGTGTTTCAACACAACAGATGTATCTCTTACACCATGTTTGTCTCCTGTAAGTTGTTCTGTGAAAGTCTTGAAACAAAAGAACACATTCAGATGGAAAATATTTTTTTATTGATCAACTTCATGTTCCAGACCCTCACTCCCCACCCATATTCCTGATCCCACATGAGCAATTCCACATGGTTTCAGGATTTGCTATTAATCATCTTTTAGCTGACTTTATTTCCTTGTTACACAACAGGAAGTAAGGATGCTTGACAGGAGTATTCAGTGAAATAAAGGCCAAATGTTTGATAATCAGTACAGTGTGTAATATTATTCTCAACAATTGAGTATAAATACTGATATAATGAAGAAAAAAAAAAACAAAAAAACAACAAACAATACCCAAATATTCGGTTCTTTCCACTAAACTCTTTCCTTCTTGGCTGCATTTGCATCGGACAGTTTTAAATAGCTATCAAACCAAAGACATGTACCTCAGACAAATAGGAAAGTTATCTCCGAGTCAAATACCAATGCAAACACAGAAAGCAGTTGTTAGATATATTTAGAGGGATATGGTCTGTTATGGTAAGATCATCACAATGGCATCAGAAAACAAAGGAAAATACAAAGGATATGTAACAAAGCTGAGAAAACTTCCTCCATTCTTCATTTCTCAAAAAAATTTACTTATGCCTCAAAAGCATAGGTTACAAATAAGAAAACCTGAAATACAAGGTACTGCAAAAGTACTCAATTGTAGCATATTGTATATAAAATATTAAGTTAGAAGGAAAATCTGAACCTGATTTTCTAGATGCTCTAAGACATCTTTTATTTTGAAATACTTGGAAATGAGGAATAGTGATACAGCTTCTTTTGGACATGTTAGAATAGGCTTAACTTGCTAAATTCTTCACTCATGAGAATAATCACACAGCAATTAGGAGAAACTACTAACATGTAGTTTTAGTAGAGGTGACCAGTTAGACAATATTTGCAAGTTACACCAAAATACAACTTGATGTTGAGAAGATACTAAAGACCTTGAAAATGTGTTGTTAAATTCACTGCAAGGAATGCACACTCTTCATTCTAGGGAAAAAACAGAAGAGGAAAGAAGATTGGATTTTTTTTTTTTTCACTGAAGTGTGAGTTCATTGCATTCATTTATATAGTTGGAGTTAAATAACAAATCTAACCATTGTGGACTTGACTGTCACAGTCCAAACAGCACTCGTATAGACAAATAGACAAAATCAAGAAACCTTATTCTGAATGGTACCTTCTGAAAAGGGAAGAGCCAAAGACTGGCTCAAAGCAAAGATGGTAGCCCCCTCTGAACCACATGACTTAAAAAACTTCTGCAAGGCTGTATCCTTTTTCCATCTTTGAACAAGAGCTTTTCAGAGCACCTCTACTCTCTCTGGAGTTCTAGGTTGCTCCCACTATTCTAGATTGCCTCTGGAGGGGTATCCTTAAGGGAAGAGAATTTATATGTGCTCAGGATCTACCAAATCATACATCCATGGGCTACATTAATTACTGATTTCCTTACAGTCTGGAATAGGTGTTTTGCAAATGGCTGTGAGAATGTAAAGAAGCACTGGAACAGCCAAGCAGACTTGTCTAATGAGTGGGAGCACAAAGAGGACTGATCTGCCCACAAAAGTCAGGGAGAAAGTAAGGGGCAGGTGCTAATAATGAGAATGTCATTCTCTGTAAATTTGAGATTGTTACAGGGCTCTTGAAAGTTGTCTTGTTACTTTACATAACTGGCACTAGTTATTTGTCTCCTTTTGTCCTCTCTCTTTGGCAGCAAGGCAGCTACCCCTGATGTCAGACTGCACTGTGGTGCAACAGAGAGAGAGCAAGAGGCGAGACAGCACAGGAGTGAGAGATGTCATCGGTGGGGACAAAAGGGGAGGGATCAGAACCTGATATTCCTGCTGGCTAGCACAAAATTCACTCAGACATTGCTTCTTCTCTTTAGTGAGGCCAATGACACGTTTTTGGGATTAACAACTCTATCAACTCTCAGAGATGTTCTAAACTATGTGTTGGATGAATACCTGTGCATCATGGCCTTTGCCGGATTTCCATCACCATATGTCTGACCACGAAAACCTGAAGAAACAAGTTTATATTTAGGTCGTCATTTTGTTGTGATTCTGTGTTTTCATTACGATTCACATATTCGTTCTCACATTAACTCATTTAGGTTTTTGTTGCATTCAGAATAGGTAAGTTTCTTTTTTAATAGGTGAAATAATTTCTCAAGATATTTGGCCACATTAAAGGAACTTCTGAAAAGTGGCCAAATGAAAAAGGAAATTTAAAAGGAAAAATAAGTCTTTAAGTTGATGATATTAAATGAAAAAAGGAAAAAAAAAAAAAAGGTTCTTTCCCCATTTCCATAAGCCATTCTAATTCTAACCACAGCTACTGACAGAAAAATTAAATGCATTTCAGTATAAAACATTCTGCATGACAGAAACCTCTTCTTGCAGTTGGAAAGAGTAGCTCTCATCATGGTTAGCTACACTGATTTTTTTTGATAATAGATGCTGTCATCACTGGAATTTTGGTTTTGATTAACAAAATATATGTTAATAACATCATGGCTCTTGGACACACTGACACTGCTTGCAATCTTTAACGGTGATACTTAATGTAAATTTCTATTTTACAAAGATGCTGGTAGTAAATATTTTCACTATTTTCACTATGCTATTATAAGATTATTTCTCCTTTACTTGACATTTTGTATAATCTAGGTTGTCACAAATCATGGACAAATCTTGGGTTTATTATTCCCTTCACTTTTATGTGGTTTATTTTCTTAATGTCTTAGTTTCAAACACTGTAGCATCCCAGTGCAAGGTTTATCACCCTCGGCGACATCATCTCTAAGAAACCTTCATCATCTCTGATTTTTAAAAAGCTAGTGCTTTTGAAAATAACTTTGTTATAGAAAATAAGCATTTAAGAATACAAAGGTCCTTAGTAGTAACGCTATTACTGTTAACATTAAAAACATTACACGACAAGCACTCGATGGCTCCTGATAAATCATTAGGAACACAGGTATTACAGCAATGAGTAGGACCCACCTAGTTCAGTGTCCCAGCTCTGACACTGGCTTGCACCATCTGCCTCGGAGGTTTTGGGAAACCCTCCCAGTCATCTGACAGACGGAATTATCCACTTGCTAATGTGGACTGCATTACCCCAAAATATAAAGTTTGGCAGAATCTATGAAGCGTGAGGCTAATAACCTCTATACAGCAAGCATAGTGATCACTTACTACAGTTCTGATATTCTTGATATGTGCACATATTCTCTTTTTTTTTTTTCTGGATCTCCACAAATTCTTGATCAGAACAAAATCTTGTGACAACAAGTTCCACTTCTAAATTCAATACTGTGCCCCAAAAGTTCTTTAGTCAGTTTTTGATGTTCCACTATTTTCATTTAATACAGAGACCCATTCTCTCCTACCGTAAGGTAGAGGGCAATCCCCAGACTGCCATCTCTGGAGCCTTTCTTTATTTTACATGCTTTCATCATACTCTTCACATTTGTTGAGAGAAAAATATGAATACAGAAGATGCACCCAGACTACATGAATGGCAACACTCTGATTATTTAATTGATTCAACTTGAGTGGAATTGTTGTGAGTTTTTAAGTGGAGAAGAATCCTGAACTAGCATTATGCAAGTGCTTGCACAGAGAACTACATTTAGACTACAAATTCAAATGCCTTCCTTTTTGGACGAGGTTTCAAAATCTGAAGCTATAGTTAACTGACGGGTATTTTTAGACAAAAGAGAAAATCTGTCATAGGAATCGCTATGTTTACAATGAACTGGGAGGAGAGGTTGGGTGGGTGGGTTTAGGGAGGTGTTTTCAGCAATGCTTTGAGCCTTCTCTCAGCTCCTTCTAGACTTTTTATCTCTAGTCAACCCACTGGTGCACTGTTCACCACAAACCCTGCAGCCTTAGTTCACTCTGAACTCAACAACTTCTACAACACCTTACTTTCAGCGCTTGGAAATCTCAGACTATTCTGACTCCATGAGCATATCTGAGTGCACCATCTCAAATCACAGTATTATCCTCACCATACTTCTGCAGTGGAGGGAGGTGCTGCTGTCCCATTGCAGAGCTAGGGAATTAACAGAGGGGCTGTGCTGCAAGCACTGCAGTGACAGCACTGCGTACCTACTTGCCAAGGATTGTTTTTAACTAGTTACTTCATGTACTGACAACAAGGTAAATATTGGTGTGGCGTTCAAAGCTTGGCACAGGATGGAAAATTCACCCAGGAAGCAGAGAAAATAGACAGCCACACGTTGCCCTTGCTAATTAAAAGCTAGTTGAGGTATATGAGGCCATTGTCTATAAAGGAAGCCGAGCATATCTAGCTCACATGTAGACATCCACACTCAGGTGAATCCCACCTCAGTTTCCCAATGCAAACACATTTCACCTGAGATGCTCTCTTCTGTACAGGCAGGACCTAATTCTTCTTTTGTTATCATTCATACTCACCACAGTGGATATCACAGATCTGCAGTGGAACTGAATAATCTACATCTGTCCTCCAGCCCTTTTGAAAGAAAGAATTGAGACTTATTCCCCTTTCAGCAGAACTGCTACTAAACACTTGTGTTGACAAAATGAGGTTGCTTTATTAGTTTACTCAAGTGACTGCATTTTTTAATCTGTTTTTAAATAAATGCATATGGAGACTGCACATCCAGTGTATATTTAGTGAGTTGCAATCAGTTTTAGGTTTCTAAATGATCAAAGTGAATCAGATTATTTTGCAGGAGTGGAGGGAAACACTATTCTGACAGATAATGGCTTATTTACAAAATAAACTATTTATGCAGGAAAACATCAATGTTACCAACAAATCTAATTTACAGCTTTAGTTACCCAGAAGGCTCTTGCCAGTCTCACTTTCAACTTGCCCTTTTCCTCCTGGCAGCAGAAAATAAAGCTGACAAATGCCTTCCAGGGCAGCTGCTGGAGCCTCACGGGCTCTGGTTGTCAATCTCTCTCATCCCAGTGTCTGCTGAGAACATTAACCCCAGAGAGGAATAAACCTACCAGCTTTATTTATTTTGTCTTAATAAACTTCAGCTATGGAAATAGTGTGCAAAAATGTCAGAAATCATTTGCTCAGCTCTGCTTTCAGGAGTGCTAATTCTAGCAACACTTAGTGTGCTGTTTGCTGTTTGCTGTATGCCTAACCTTTTCCAGCTAATGTCAATTTTTGAAAAATTAATATATGATTTATTTGGATCTTTTGATACCTTGGAACTTTTTATTACAAAGGAACATATGAAGACAGGATTAACAGTTTCCTGATGATATCCCTTTATCTACCACTCACAAAGGAGCAAGAGCATAGAGAGAAACTTCTCTGTTAATTAATGTCATCTCAACAAGAGGTGGTGACAGCATGTCAAGCTATAAATAATACTCTTTGTCAACTCTGTTCACACAGTAATCGGATTTGGCTGGGAGAAGAAAGCAGTGAGAGTGCCTGCTGGTTTTCAGCTTTGGGGTGGGTTCTTTTTTATGATTTGTTGATTTTGTACAGAGTACTGGCAAAATCAAGCCACATACCTGAATGCAAATTGTTGACTCACACATTTCCCGTGACATAGTGATTGAAACAGAATCTCCCTAATGAAAAGGAAAAAGTTGAAAATTATTATTTTCTATACCCCTGGAACAATGAAAAGTGTCATGTCTTTGCAGCACTTTGGTTCATCTGCCGATAATGCTACATGTTCTGCTGTGTCAGGAAACTAATAAAGTATATATTCATTACAGAAGGTTATTTATTTTCAGAGATATCTCTGGATCTCAATGACCATAAGCAACTGGTGTAATTTTCCCAAGTACAATTTGGGCTGCACGGACAGAGGACTAATATCCCTGCACTTTATGAAACATCATAAGACAGGATGACCTCCCCACCGTGGCTGCTCACACCGCATTAGCTAATGAGCGTCTTCACTTCTTATCCCTGGTATACAAGTTGAAGGAATAACCCTTTCTTTACAGTTCTTCTGGATTTCCCATCACATCGTATGCCAAAAACAAGTTCAGCCTTAGGGTAAAATTGTCCTAAATGACTGTTCTAACACTTAATGTTTGATTTTTTTATGGTTTGCCCTCAAAATAATGTTAATTACTCCACTAATAGCTATGAATCCTATACCGCTTTCTTTAGTGTGTCAAATTCCTGAAATAATTTGGGGCAAATTAGGTGAATATGTTAGTTTTTGAGCACAACTAAACAGAGATTACTACGTAGACAATGAGCATTGGTTTCTGGGAACACACTGCTAAATCCTGATGAAAACTTTCTGTATGTTGCTCATGGTGTTGAGACAGGAGTTGTATGTAACTTATGCGGGCTCCCATCCTGTCATGGTAGGAAAGGACATAACAGCTTTGGAAGAAAACAGCATTTTTTAATGCATCAGTGCCTTTGCAGTCTGTACCTGCAAATACTGGCAAAGAAAGAAGTACAGCTGGAATATATCCTAAAAAGAGGACAGGTGTAGGAGCAACATCATGTTCATGTCTTCTAATGCACATGCCCCTACAGCAGAGTGAAGTCAGTGGGCACAGACAGGAATAACAGTAGAAAACACATCATCTGGATTTCTCAGCTTTCTCAAAATCCATCTAATGACATCTCATATACCTGGGCAGTAAAGCAGAAAGCAGAAGCACACATTTAGGAGTGGACATAAGACCACTGAGGAGCTGGCTGCTGAACCAGCACGATGTCTTCCAGCATGGTGGCCCTAGCACCACTAGGTCCTAGTAGCTCCTAGGATCTATCCTGATAATATTCTCCTGTTTGAAAAATAATGCTATGGCCACTCTTCTGCTCTTTGACCAACTTTCCAGATGTACATCTCAATAGACCACAGGTCAGTATAACAAGGTAACTCTGATAAGCAGGGTTGAAAGGCAAGGGCAAGCTACAGAGGTGCACTGAAAATGTATGAGATACAGTCTTAGTGGCAAGAAAGGATGAGGTTCCCATTTCATGACTAGCTGGTGCCTGAAACAGAAATCTCACCCTCCTGTAATCTTTCCCCTCTCTCCCCCCCTACTTTGCTGGAAGAGGCAGTTGTGTAGTCACACAGTCAGCCAGCTCAAAGAGCTAATTTGGCTGAAAAGTTAACTTTTGTGTGTGTTGAGTATTTTTTGGCAGCTGTGAGATTTAGTGTGGCTCAAGGATGTCACAGATTTATGCCTTAAGTCTTACATTTCATGATGTGAGATTTGCTGGGTCAGCTGTATCGGTGACCCATATATGAAACCCTAACACTAGCATTTGCTGTATGCATACTAGAATGCACAACAAAAATGATGTTAAAAGAGTATTAAGGTTCCCCTCAATAGTTCCTTCCTTTGATGTGACTCATTTGAGTTCATGATCCTTATTTATTTCTTGCTTCAGAGTGAGATCAGAATTAGAACTACATGCTTTAAAAATGTTCCAGTAATTGTTTCAATATGCACATGCATGCGTTTATTAATGCTTTCAAGCTGCAGAGAGATAAGTGGAATAGTAAATGAATGCATTCAGCTACATTTAAAAGTCTTACAAAATTTAAGAAATAATATATACAAACCACAGAGACTGAATGGTGCATCCCAGCAGATTCACATGAGGCCAGCTGCGTTTTGTTACACACAAGCACTGAGAACTGTGCCTTGGTTTGGGATGTGAAGAAAACTTGTATTTGTTCTGCAACTGCAGCAGTTCTCATTTTCCAGGCTGAAATTAGGGGGAAAGACTTAATTTTAGATTTACAAGGACAACATATTATATTCTAAATTGTTATATTTAAAATAAATGCCTTTTTAATTAGTTAAGTGCCATCAAATGATATGCAAGTAATTATTTTGATCCCCACGAGTTACTTCTTATACAGATAAACACTTGATCTGCTGGGGATACACAGAAATAGCAAACTGACACATCTCTCTGCTGTGATTTACAAGTTACAGTGATATGAACACATCTCGCTTACCGGAGAAGGTTCATGTCTAATGACAGATTTAAATATTTTTAATAATTATAATATTATGTAATTCAGAAAATATATTTACCTGGAAATTCTCCATGAGCAAATGGACATTTAACCCAAGAGCCTTGCTTGGCTGTAAACTGAAAGCAGAGAAATCTGTTAGGAAAACTGATTTTTCAATTTCAGTCCATGGCTACAGATTCATCAAGAGATGATCGGTGCATTCCAGAAAGTTGCAGAAGGTGAATTCACAGCTTTCCTGGTCTATGGTATCTTCCAACCTTGGATTTAAATTACGTCCCCTAATTCCTCAGATATTTATGCACATGCTCATTCTACAGAAACATGTAGTTCCACTGCCTTAACAGTAATATAAAAGAAAACAATAATATACCTGTATTAACCTTATGTGGCATCCTTTTCTCAACTAGAATAATAGAAGGTACTTCACTAAATGTACTGTATCAATCATTTTTATTGCCAAATACTTAATATGGAAAACTTTCTGTTACATTTAGTGTATGCTTCAGAGTTTGCACTGACCTAAGACATATTTTGTCTGATTTTCTTAAGTACAGAAAACAGAAGACACAATGTGACCTGTGCCCTATTTATCATTGCTGATGCTCTTCCAGATAACCTCCTTTTAATCTAACCTTTCACATTTCCTTCATTCTACTTCTCAATCATCAGCGCTATGAAACAAAATGATGACCCCAAAGAACATTAGCAAATCATTTTTTTAGAGCTGACAGAAAGAGGGCCATTAATAGGTGTTTTAAAAAGAAACCTCTTTACCTTCATGCAAAGTCTTGGGTGAGTGTCCACACGAGAATACTTAACCTGCTTGAAAATGAGAGCATTCAGCATTAGCTAGTTTCACAGTGTCAATTATTAAAAAAATTTCATGGTTTTATTACTGTGAAAGGAACTGGTTTGTTTACTTTATAAACATCCCAGGAAGTTAATCACATAAAACAGTAAGAATAGAAACAACCACTGCTTTGGATAACTGAATAATCTGCTTCTTTCATCTGTAACATAGCATTTTTTATAGTCAGTCTGACCCATTAGAGCTAAATTAATTCATTCTATGGTGGCTTCTGTGCAAAATTATGATTACACAGTCGTCTTCCTTCAATCCCTTATTTGTCATCGATCAACAACACAGCAGAACATTTAAACATACACCCAAAAGGGTTGTTCCACGTTCAGTTCAGAAATTTTTCAATTTTCAATATCCTTATTCCAGAAAAAACTTAAATGCAGACTGAATTTTAGGCATCTACTTAAGTGACCTACAAAACGTTGCTTTCTTGATTAGCTGTTTACCCACCAAGGGCTTCACCACAGGCTACTTACCCATGTAAGTGAACTTACTTAAATAAGCATCATCGCTTAAGTGACTGAGTACAATGGATCCTACACACAACACACAGCATCATGACTAAAGTAACAGCTCTTTCCTGTGCCTTTTCTAAGAACATAATGGATGTCCTCAGGTATGTCTACTATAGTATGTCTACTATAGTTCCGTAAGAGTCCACTCAGATACAGAGACAGCATTGCCATCAACAGAGAAAGTCCCACCCAAATTAGAGAGTTATGTAGCTTTAGGGTCTAAGTCAGTACATGGGCATGGTATTAGAGTGTGCTGCATTGTGTGGATTCACTGGGGAAGCTGGCACTATGTGAGGAACTCTGCAGGAGTCTCCATCACACTATAGAGATATTCTTCAGGGTTGAAGTACAAGAAATGGACCATGTTCAATATCAAACCTTGTAGGATGAATTAGGAAAAAAAAAAAAAGGAAAATTCCTCCTGTCTATGAATATTAATAAATACAGGAAAACATTCATCATCTGTAATAAATTGATCCTGGGTTGTGTTCTGGGTAATTGATATAACCATTACCAGCAAAACCTCATTTTAGGCTTCTTTCTTTTTTCTTTGATTTTTCTTTCCTGCATTCAATGAGTTGTGCTTGTTGTCAGCAGATGATGAATCACACAGGGACCACTCACATGTATAAAATTACATATATTTACTTTTGCAAGAACAAAGCTTTTTGTTGAGACCATTAGAATGGTGAATCTGAACGATCACTAAATGCTCAGCCAAGACTTCCTAATTAAAAAAGTATTCAACAGTCTTGAGTCAGCCCCCTCCCAAATAATGTCATCATAATAATACTCATAAAGTTTCAAAAATTAAGAATTTATATTTGATTTTATTTGCCTTTCTGGTTGTTACCTCAAATTTACTGGCTTATCTTCACAATCAGGAAAGCCTGAAGCCTACTTTTCAAGATGAAAGGCAGAATTCTAACCAACCTCAAAAATCCAGTGCATTCAGCATCAAGAGGCTTCAGATTGAAGTATTAAACAGTTCAGGATACACACAGTGAAAATTCTTTTCAACTTTAGAACTTAAGTGCTGGAAGAACTGAGAAACCTGATATTTCAACACCCACAATTTCAAGACATTGGACCTGTTTGAGGAAGGCACTTCAAAGAGATCTGGATTGAGTATAAAACAATCATGCCCTACCAAGGTAATGCTATGTTTCCATAACATTTTAAGAGATTTGGCTTCATCTCACATTTTAAGTGTCTAAATATTGACTATCCAAATGTAATCGAATCACAATAGACTCTTGTCGTAGTTAGTGAAGAGAAAGTTACCTTCACAAAGAAATCCTTCCAACCTTTCTTATGTGCCTGTCTTTAGATGAGAAGAGTTATCCTCTCAATATGTCCAGTTCATTTACTTACTTTAAAGGTAATCTGAGATATATAGCATAGACTTGAACACCTATCTTTTAGACAGCAAAGTCAGGGCAGATGAGTCATGCCTTTACTATAAATGAGAAGCAGACCCTATTTACACCAAAGAATTTGGCAAACATTACTAACTTCATAGTCATCTCCATTTTTTATTTCTTAATAGTGAGTCAGTCAATATGAGCTCTTTGAATTAATCATGTGGTTAGTGTACAAGAACAGACTGTGATTACAAATAGTTTCAAGTATCAGAGTAGAGAGGAATTTGCAACTGCTCTCATTCCAAAGTCTAGCTCTTCACATTATGCCTTTGGCCATGGCTTTCAATCTCACAGTTTGAATAAATATACATAGCTCTTACTTTTTCAGAAGAATTTTTGGAAGAGTTTTGTATATCTTCACAGTAGTCATTAGACTTCGTTAACCTGCATAGGTTAACTGTGACAAACACAGGACAGGCTGGCTCCCAAGCCAGGGTTTGTGTCGCTGGGTTGTAAACAATATTATCCCATAGCACCTCTGTATCTGTAAACAAAGAGTGGAAACATTATTCAAGATGTCTAAAACTGAATCAAAATTGTTCATAAATCTGGTACCTACCCACACATGTGCTTCAAACCAAAAGCATCACTTTTCCATTTCCTTGTCGTTTTCACCAGTCAGAACTGCAGTGTTTCACATTGTAACTGTAAAACTTAAACTCATCCCACTAAAGTGCTGGCAGTTACCAGAGATACTCAACCCAAGAGCTTAGTCTTACCAGTCTCCATTACAGTGATAGAGGCATCACCGGGGAATGATGCCTCCCCAGCTTTTAAGAAGGCTGCACTGGAAGTGCATTCTGTGTAAAATCCTAACCAAGGACCTTCAGTTAACTGTGTACAGCAAATTGGAATGAATCCACTAGTAGCTAAAGGCCATGGTACTGGACACCCAGACTCTGTGTGACTTGTGTAGGACTTACATGGATACAACATGTATGTAAGAAGATAAGTTCAAGCCTTTGGCTGAATAGCAAGAACCCCAGGAGTAAACAAAGCTGTGCAGGTAATTTGCAATAAATAATTCTTCTACAGCATTTATATAAATCTTCTTTCTGTGTATACTGGGCATGCTGTCATTTCAGAGCTAGTCAATGTATTTTTGGGGATATCTTAAACAGGCACTACTGTAAAATAAAAGCCATCTTATTTTCTTGATTAGTCAAATTAGTCACTTTGTACTGACTTTCTTTTCCATTTAGCTGAACATGTATGAGAGAATTTCCAGTATGAAATTCAACCTGATATTTCAGTTCATACTTCAAGAAGTAATTTGGAAAGTGTTACATTTGCCTAATAGTCAGTAGGAGAAAAATATATTTCTGCAATTATTAGTGAAGAAAAAACTTGAAAACATGGCCAGTTGGATGTTCAAGACAAGTGAGCAAACAATAGCCATGACTAGCAAACATAGCAGAGAGAAGAAGCACAGTCTACATCAAAGAGCGGTAACACCAGGCATCCAAATTCAATTCCCATTAAGCATAACGACATCTCCTTATGGTATTTGCTTCTCTTAGAAATGTCCTGAAATAAAACCTTCTGATATTTTCTAATAAAAACCTTCCAGAGCTTGTAATTCTGCCATGTCTCTTGCTGTCTTAACTTTTAGTCCCAATGTGTATACATCAAAATACTGAAACTTGCTATGAAGTGGAAATTTTTATTCTATTCTTTAAAACTGCTGGAAATGTTGATTTTTTTTTTTGAAAAAAAGAAAAGATACTGTTTTTTATAAATGGGCATGTACTATAAAGCTAATGTTTAGAGAATATTTAACTTGACTGGAAAGTCCTGCGTCTCAATAATTCTGACAGTTTTCACAGCTACATTTTGAATGTTATAGGAATTTGTAACAACGTAGATACAATGTAAGTGTATTCCTAATAGTTAAGAGACACAGTTAAGAATTCTCAGTGTTTTTCCAAGCCAGCTCATTGACTTATTACCTGAGTTTCTTTCTGTTTTACTCCCAGGTATCACAGGGTGTCAGGGGTTGGAAGGGACCTTGGAGATCTTTGAGTCCAACCCCCCCGCCAGAGCAGGATCACATAATCTAGCACAGGTCACACAGGAACACATCCAGGTAGGTCTTGAAAATCTCCAGAGGAGGAGACTCCACAACCTCTCTGGGGAGCTCGTTCCAGTGCTCTGTGACCCTTACAGTAAAGGAGTTCCTCCTCATGTTAAAGTGGAACCTCCTGTGCTCCAGCTTACATCCACTGCCCCTTGTCCTATCACAGGGCACGAGTGAGAAGAGGCTGTCCCTTTCCTCTTGACACTCAGCCCTCAGATATTTATA
>JAAGNO010005773.1:0-15037 GCA_033439905.1 Ceryle rudis | reverse complement strand
AGGAGGTGATAGAGAGCAGCCCTGCAGGAAAGGACTTGGGGGTGCTGGTAGATGAGAAGCTGGACATGAGCAGCTAGCGTATGGTTGCAGCCCAGAAGGCCAATCACATCCTGGGCTGCAGCAAAAGAAGTGTGGCCAGCAGATCGAGAGAGGGGATTCTGACGTTCTACTCTGCTCTGGTCAGACCTCAACTGGGTCCAGCTCTGGAGCCCTCAGCCCAGGAAGGACATGGACCTGATGGAGCGGGTCCAGAGGAGGCCACGAAGATGATCGGGGGCTAGAGCACCTCTCCTATGAGGACAGGCTGAGGGAGCTGAGATTGTTCAACCTTGAGAAGAGAAGGCTCCGGGGAGACCTAATAGCCACCTTCTAGTACCTGAAGGGAGCTTATAGGAAGACTGGAGAGGGGCTTTTTACAAAGGCCTGGAGTGAAAGGATGAGGAGTAATGGTTTTAAATTAGGAAAGAGTGGATATAGTTTGGATGTAAGGAAGAAGTTCTTTACTATGAGAGTGGTGGAGCACTGGAACAGGTTGCCCAGAGAGGTGGTTGAGGCCCCATCCCTGGAGAGATTCAAGGTCAGGCTTGATGAGGCTCTGAGCTACCTGCTCTAGTTGAGGATGTCCCTCCTCTCATCAGGGGGGTTGGACTGGATGACCTGTAGAGGTCCCTTCCAACCCAGACATTTCTATGATTCTATATAAAGAGTAATCACACAATACTTGCCGTTTTCAAAGGGGCAAAGTTGTATCCTCCTTGCATCTGGAATTGCCAGCCAACCCTACAACCCAAAAAGTGGCCATTAGCTAGAGATTCTCAGATATAGCAGTTTTCAACATTTCAGAAGACAGAATGTGACAGAAAACCTTTCCACCAAGGATAAATATCATATGTTTATTAGAAAGCTTTGAAAGTTTTTTTGGGTTTCTGGGTTTTTTTGAAAAAAAAAAAAAAATTATTTACACCTTTGCACTAGATATCTATTTTATTGTCCATCATTGGGGGGGGTTGGAGCTGGGCATCCCTTTTAGAACTATATTTCTACTATTTCTGAGTAATATGTTTACCTCAGTTTAATTTAGAAATTCTTCCAGTTTGATTTTCATGAAGTTTCTTACAGTGTCATTAGGGGTATCAAAAACCATTAAGGAACCATAATACCAGATCTCCTGGCCTTTGTTATGGTAAAGGATGTAGCCTTAAAATCTGAGGATCTGAGGACTAACCAGTCTGCAGGTATATGTGCCTGGCTGTTACTATACCCTGTTTATTTAGATTCGTGTGCAAATATTTCTGTTACTCACAGTCCCCATCTGTTTGCTCAGCAATCGTATTGCAGAATTCTCTGTGTATATACTGGGAGGAATAATAACTTTCCAGTAACATCGTACCTTTCAGAATGGAATGAAAAAAAAAAAAAAAGCCCTAGGCTTGGAAAAGACCTTGTGTATATCAATGTGTATGTTTCTCTTTGCATGTCTTTTACCAAGCTAATGAAAACATAGTCTTTGAATCTCCTTTATAAGACAGCTCTCCGTTCCCCAACCATTCTAGACTTTTTATGTGTATCTTCCATTAATCTTTCTGGAATGTGGATGCAAAAATTGCCTACGGTATTTCAAAGAATGCCTTCCCCATACTTTCCTGTTATCTTGGAATAGACTAACCCACTACATCTTTGTTCACATTTACATCATGTAAGCACGTTAGTTTAATCATCCCGTGATGAACTATTATACCCAGATCTTTTTTTCCTCCACTGTTATTTCTAAATGAGGGTTTGCAACTTAGAGCAAGAATTCTTTTTATTAGAGCAAGTGCAGGAACATGCAATCCATCCTCCTTTAGTTATTTCTCTAGTCTTCCGATTATCCTAACCCTCTTCCATTTTGATTATACCTTGCAACTGTATTATCAGCAAATCTCATTAAGACATTACCACCTTTTGTGCCCATCTCATTGATGAAAACATTTATATAAGAACTGCTCTAACCATGGTCCTTAAATAACCTTCCGTCTAGCACAGGCCCATTCAACAGGAGTAGTTAAGTTAGACCCCCAGCTAGGTATTACCTACCACACTAATCTTGTTCACACCACCAGCTTCCTCAATTCCTATTTTAGTTTCTCAGGCAATACTACATCAAATGCTATGCTGAAATTCAGTCAGATTACATTTTCTGTCTTTTCATTGCTTATAATAAATCAAATTAATCTTACACAATGGTTTCCATAAATTAATGTAAATTGTTTCCCATTCTCTTCTTATGTCCATGTTTCAATTAGTGTTTCCTAAAAAATAACTTCTACATTTTCACAATCATAATCAGACAAGCCTTAGTCACAAACTTATGTCTAGGGCCTTTTTCTACTGATTTTTCCTCCTTTATTAGCACAAATCCCAGAAAAAAAAAGTTTTGTTACTCAGAAACACAAGTTATATACCAAATTCCAGACTGTATTACCTCAATGCAAAGACAAGGGAGTAGCTGAGAATATTTCAGAGAAACTGATTTTAAAGATTCCTTCCCTTTTATCTGAAATTAAACACATGGTCATTAATCCAGGACAATAAATTACTTTTAATAAAGCTAAATAAAGGTAAATAAAAATCTAGAAGGCCATTTCTATAACAATGACCTCAAGGAGCATCTCTACCTACAAGTCACCCCCCACCAGTTCAACAAACTGCTTTCAACTTTAACTCACCACAGCAAATGCCCCTACATCTTCACAGGTAAACCATTTATGGCACAGGCGAACATAATAATCTTGATCTCGAAGAAAACTGGATACATTCACTGATATAATTTTCCTTGCCCTGTCTACATTATATTCAAACTTTCTGGCTGAAAAAGAAAATCCAAGCATGAAATTATCACATCTGTTTCTTTATTATTTTGTTATTTCTGATTTTGTTATTTCTTTATAAAAGGTACAGAATATATTTCATAACTTGATGGAGATGAAATTCAGTGTCTGTAGATTCTTACCTAGGATGTTTGAATTCTTTTTATATCCTGATATTCCTATAGGTATTGTTCTTTTATGAGATATAATAATTTTCGTGATAAAAAAATGTCAATATTATTAGGTTTCAAATTAGCATTGGCAATACCAAGAGACCAGGATACGTACCAATTGTATCTCACCACTTGAAATGGAGTCCATGTACAAATATTTGAAATATACACACTAATACTACTATAAAAGCTGATTATCCCAAGGTTACAAATTCATTACATAGAGAATATGAGCAATTATGGTAGACAAATACAATCTGTGGTGGGTTGTTTTATATTTTTTATGTTCATGTTTATGCCAAAATCAGGATTGCAGTTTGGTAAATTAATTTCAATCTATTTATGAGGTCAGTCTATAGACAAAATAGAAAACCAGCCATCCGAAGTGCATGAGAAAGACACAAACCTATCTCTGAAACTTGAAGTATTTAACAGGTTGTCAATATCTTTATCTGTTATCTAGCACTTCCAAGTCAATATAAAGAAACATATTTTCCAGGTCATTACCTATCACCTACATGCTAATTATAAGTAGTGGTACTTGTAAATCATCATTTTTTTTCCCTGCTTATTCAGCTATGAAAACATATCATTGTGTAGGCCACCAGAAATAACTCACAGCTTTAAACTGTATAAAAGATGAGCTCACCCGAACAAGCTGGAATATATTTTCCCACATCACTGTTTCTGCAATCTGCAAATTAGAAAACAGAGTTTTCTTCAGTGCTGCTTCATTTATATAACTGTAAACAAACTGACAAATTACCCAATAGCTTTCCAACAGGAAACCTATCTCTTATACCCCTTTTTAAAGGCAGATTTACATCCACTTCTAGATAAACAGCAAAACAGAAAAGTACCCTTATCACACACAGAGATTGTATCACAACTTGCCTTAAGGAGATATCTCACTAGTGTGGAGTTCCTACTGAAAGACACCATCAGTGGTTTAAGGTGGCAATCTAGGATATAACACTGCACTGCTTTACCTAGTACCTAACAGTAATTAAAGCAGTAATAATAATAATCATTTCAGTTATTCTTTCTTTGAAAGCTACTCCTGTTGTTTACCAGGCTTATTCTTCTGTTATAAAAACCTGCATTTTTGCTATTCTGACTCTACTCTAGGCTTACAAAGAAACACCCTATTTAATTCCCAGGGAGCTTACCAGAATTAGAGGCCAGGAGACACTAACAGCTAGTATTTGTATCTCCAAAACTTACATCTCATTTAAGAATGCTAAATCCACTTATCATGTGCTGCCTATTGTTTTCACTTCCCCTTGCTTAACCCAGTATTAGAGCAGTACTTTGCTCTCCTTTCTCCGTACAGGTTTTTCCCCCAGAGAAGTATTTCCTATTTTCATTTGTTTCTTCACCCCTGTAAAGTGTCTTAAAGCTGGGCTTTATAAAACCCTATTTCCCCCCTCTTTATTCACAAAGTACATATCAATATCCATATTGATTTGCTTCAATAGCAAATCAGGATTTTTCAAGAAAATGAGAAGTTTTTTAAATAGCAAAAGGCTTTACTTCTATGATAGTGTGAAACAGTCACAACATGTCTGATCCTGCATGCAAGGGATGATACTGTTCCAAGGGGCAAGGGCAAGAGCCAGCCACCCATAGGCTCTGGAGATGGGAGGGCAGGACAATCCCGGGCACTGGATCAAACAAGGGGTCTCATCTGGGGTAGTTTGTTTTGGTTTTTTTTCTTTGAAAATATGTTTCTTGAAAAAAAATCTGTTTTAAGATGTTCTCCTACCTTCAACATAGTACTCCTGACTCAGCTTGACTTCACAGTAATTTGGTACAGTTTTCATGGTCACATAGATGTGCTGTGCTACACTGACTTCAAAGCAATTGAACTGTACCTGTACCTGTTTAAAACATTCATAAAATCACGTTTGTGCATGACTTCCAGAACACATGAAAAACACTGGTTATCAGAGTTAAGTGAGCAATATTTTGTTCAAATTTATTTATATTTAGGAGCATAAGCAGTCTCAGATATGGTAGCATTAATAATGTGAAAGAAGCAGATACCACTTAACGAAAGAATTTCAAAGAATTTAATTACTTTTAATTCAGATTGTAGCTATCTTCTTCACTTTCAGAAATCCAAATATCTACAAGCTATCAGATAATCCTAAAAGCATAGAAATACAGGTACCCAATGCTTATAGAATCTCAAAAGCAAAAAGGTCTTTTATCCTACCAAAAGTTCCATTTTGTAGGAATTTTACAAGAAAAAAAAAAAAAAAAGAAGAAAAAAAAAAGTCTGCTTAAACATTTAATTAAAACTTCAGCAACTTTATTAATTCCAGTAATAGTTTGTGAGAGAGAAAATAATTTAGCAGACAAAAGTTCAGGTTCAGTTGTAGCAAGTCATTCCCTCATTGTTACCAGTAGCTATTAAACACCATACAGTTTTTCCTGTTGGATTTACTCTTATTTGGTACAAGGCATTTGGAGTATAAAAGACATATCATTATTCAAGTCTCTGAACTGAAAGTAATAACACTTCAAAACATCAATGTTTGTCGAGTCTTGCCTATAAACTTACCTTATTCTAAAGGCTACCAGTTGTTCATTGCTGGCCCTGCATTGCCCATAGGGACATTTGTTCATCAAGTGATTCCGAGCACAAGCTTCAGTTGCACTTTGAGAGATGAATTTCGTTTCACATGTGCAATAAATATAACATTTACAAAGCATGTGAAGTAGCACATTTTGCATGCGATTAATAACAGTTATGCACCAGTAACTGAAAGCAAAAATTCATGTCTTTTAAACACTTAGTCAAGCATGGTTCTGTTTTTCTTTTGTCCCAGTTGCAAATGTTAATAACAAATACTTCTGGGTTTAGTTTAGTAAAAAATTGTACTCTGCTGCGGCAATTATTGCCATGAGTTTAGGACAGATGTGCACAAGTGCTTAGGCACTTGGCTGTCTTCTAAATATGTAAATTCCATTGACAACGTTGGACTTATATAAACCATATGTATGCACTTAAAATCCCTGTGGCACTGTGCTTCTCAGCAATTTGAGTTACAAAAGCTTCCCCACAATTTGGTGGGCACAATCAGAAAGATAGTGAGATTGATATGAAAATTAGGCCTTGCAGAAGCAGCTACTCTTGCAAAAAGGACTTTTCGTCGTGGAGTTTCACGTGACAAAGCTGAAGCATACATTTCATTGCAGTTTTCCACAAAGTCAAAAACAGAAGAAAATAAGAGAGATACAAAATATATTTTTTTTCCAAAGGCTCATAAATATTCAAATGAAAAATAACCAAAAAAAGAAAAGAGTCTACCTTCTTTCCATTCAACATCTTGCTTTTTTTCCTAGCAAATCTCACATTTGTGCACTGAGATTGCTGTGTGTCCAGTGAAAGAGAACATATTTCTAGTCCACGGATGTTCTCTGAAATAGATTATAAAATAGATAATTTGAGCAACATTAAGAAAAACAAGAAATAAATTAAAATACACTATACTGTAAACTCTTCTTCTAAGTGAAAGGCAGAGGTATTTTATCTCTGTCAGAAAAGGGGCATTATATATAACATACACATGGGGGTAGGAGCAAGGATTTAATACAGATTGCTATAAATTAAACCTTTAATTATGCAAATTCCTATGCAAATGTAAAAAAAAATAAACCAGCAAATATCTAAATGGTAACACACTAAGCACATGAATGGCAGGGTAAATAGAATAAAGAATAAAAATAGACTATGCCTAAAAAGTTTGAGTGCTTTCACTTTATTTTAGTGCAGAATTGTAACTTCAGATGCATAAACTGTTTCTCCTTCTGTTGGGGCAGTTGCTCACGCCTGAGTTACCAGGGCAGTCAGAATTAGTGTATGTGTGGCATGTACATGTGTCAGAGCAAGAAAGAAAAGACCAGCAGCATGCTTGGGGCGCTGGTAGAGGACAAGTGAGGTGTAATATGTTGGAAGTAAAAGTTTAGTTGTCCTGAATTCATTATCTCAGCTCTCATACCCTTGAGAAGGGCCACAGCTTTATCCTGGATTTTAGTAAAATAGTTTCACCAAAAAAATTATTTTTTTCTGCTATAATTACATGCAAACAGCATGGACACAAATATTGCAATATGGAACAAAGTAAACAGAAATTATTCAGTAGCAAATATGCTTCCTACCATCCAGACTCAGAGTTCCTTTAATGTTTAAATGAAGAGAGCACGGGCTTCCTTGGACACACTTCATCACTGTCGAGATCTTCATGCTTTTCAGTACCACAGAAGACAAAGATGCAGGAGCATCATGGCAGAAGCTGTTAAAAATGCCACCTGCAAATGCAAATACAAAGACAGAGAAATCTCTTTGTGCACAAGATATCTGGTGGAGAGAAAGCATCAGAGGTGAAGCTGAAATCAGTAGGAAAGTCACCATTGACTTCAGCAAAGCCAGTACTTTACCAGACTTTCACATGGCCAACATAGCCAGCTGGCTTCACTAGCAATGCAGGGGGCTTAGAAAGAACTACATTACAGATGGGATTTGATCGTAAATTTCCTGTCTTAGGGAAGCATTAACCCACAAGAGGAAGGAATCCCACTTCTAACAGTTAAGGCTAGCAAAGCACACCTATACTAAGAGTGTTCTTAAATAATCAGAGCTGCTAGTTCATGGCTAGACTAATAGTTTGTTTAAACTTTTTTTCAGAACCATTAGCTGTATATTGTGAGTACTCTCACAGGTAATATTTTAGTTTTAGGATTGGCCGATGGTCTCAACTGCTGTTAAAATATCACATTCACACAAGAGGGCACCATTGCATTCCTAGTCATGGAAAAATCCCTCACACCTACTGGATTTCCTTCTGCTTTAGACCAGAACAGCAAGAGCAGAGTAAATACTACCCAAGCCTTTTTCAAGGTGTAAACAGCAGGCACAGAACACAGCAACTATGTCTAATTTTCCTGTGGACATTTAGTCATCTCAAAGCCTTAGGACATCAGTTTGCACAGCCACCTTCTGTAGGCTAATGGAAAAGAAAAAAAAACAGTCTTAAGGCCACAGATCTCAGCAGTTAGCTGTATTTCATCTCTTTTTACTTCTTAGACTGCCCTACACAGAAATCAGTTATTTATTTATGAATTTATGTTGGTACAGTGTATTTAATTCCCCAATGCATTCCTTGGGCTTCTCTACCTCACATACATTGTTTGTAATCCCAAACATTAAGATTTCAAGGAACTATTAGAACAAATAGCCAGGGAATTGAGTTTTGTCCCCTGGCTTTGTGGTACACAATGTGTCACACCTCATTTCAGCTGTAACTACATCGCAGAAATTTATTTGAAATATTTCTTACCCTTCTCATTTTGGTACACAGCATGAAAATTAAAAGACACCCAAGTAAAAAAAAAAAAATAAATTATTTTATTGCACATTGTCCTCCCTCTGGGAGAGGCTAGAAGAACAAAAAGCATTTGACTCTTATTAGTCATACAGTTTAACATACTCCTAGAAGGAGTTCAACTATGGCAAAGAGCACAGTATGAAACAGCAGTGCCACGATACTGTGCTTGCCATAAAATACAGGGTAACACTTAAATCAGCAGGAAAGGGTGCATGCCCCAATGTCTAATCAAGAATTAAGTATGGTTGCCCATTGACTCCCGTGGAAAACACAACCACAGTTCTCACAGAGGAAAGGTAGGATGTAGAGGAGAAGGAAGTGCAAAGCTTATCCTTATTTTACCCCTCCAAGCCCTCCAATGAAGGAAAGTGCTCTAAACGTAAAGACTGAAAGCATATTAACCTGTACAGGACCTCTTTCCACTTTCAGTGTCCAGTTGCAGCCGAAGCCCACTGTCAAGGAACAGATACTGATACATACAGGGCATGAACAAAGGCTGACATGAGTGTGCTACCTTGGCTGAATCTGTCAGGCCTTAAGGTGCCCTCACACTTGGTATCAGGAGAAATAAGTCCTGCATGGTACATATCAAAAAATCAGAAAAGACCAACACTACACACCCAAATCCCCATTCCATTATCCTGGCTTTGTGCCAGTAAGTATATTTGGTGGCAACAGAATATGCTGATATGAAGCAAATGAAAAAAAAAAAATGAAAAAACAAGGGGACTTTACTTCAACTGATAATAGAGCCGAGTCTCCATTATCCGAGATAATACTTCAACAAGATAGGACAATTTGTGCTAATCAAATAAAAACCACAGATCATTCAAAATATATAAATTAGGCTTTAAGAGTAGTGGAGTACATTGATTTCTGAAGAATTTGTAAACATCTTTCCACAGAGATGAGGTAGCCTGCACAGCAGGCAGATGTGAACACTGTATTTTGTGTTCCAAGAATGGGTGGTGTAATAATTCTGAAGGTATCTCAGGATGGAGAGTTACTGTACAACACCCAATCAATCCACCCACAGTTAATTAGGAAGGTATTATATTGCAAAAATACTCAATAATTATTGCTAATAACATGATAACTGATGATTACTTTTATCTCTCTTTGCTCTAACAGATATTTTCTTGACTGCATCGTATGACATGCAGCTGTGGATACCAAATGGTATCCAGAAGTAACTGTTTCTGATTAATTCCTTGGTTGTTGGGATAATTTTCTTGATCCAGGCCTATAAACTTGCCCTTTTCCATGTCTGCATAGAAATTATTTAAGGGAAGAGCAATGTGTGTGTATAAATATATCTATTCAAAGCTGACTTCTTTACCAAGTATTCTGTTTGGGTGGATTTGACCATATTATTTGATCCTACTTATTTTAGGGATAGACTGTCATGACTTAAATGAATTGGGTTATTACTGCCTGAGGTATGGTATTATCAGATGTCACAGGCTTGGAACTATTTCAGGAGCATCCCAAGTCTTACCTAGGTGCATTACTGACACTGGATCAGTATCAGGCAGGTGCATAAACACAGTTTTAGGGACCACTGTCTGTTCGCAAGCAGGGACACTGTCCTCCTTGATCACAGTTTCTACTTTCCAACTGCTAACAAATAAGCAATACACTGGATAAAATGAAACGACTCTTCCATTTTGGATTTTTTCCCATTATTTTTATGATACATTCTGAGAATTACAAAAGATGCTGCAAAACTCATTAATAATAATTTAAATGGATCATATCATGCATGAGGATATTAATTTTGGATCCCTATAAATATACGATACAAGGAAGAGCTGACAGAAAATAATTTTCATTCTATAAATCATCGCAGTATAAGACTCATTTCTGACTAATTCTTCAGTAAGCTCTCATCATCTTTTAATCCCCCCCCTTAGATAATTTTCTCTGGAACACACACCTCTTTTCTATTCTCACGAGTAGTTTGATCTACATCCCAGGGGACATAAAGATACGTCTTGATACACAAACCATCTGCTGAGTAAATCTTGCCTAAATTTTATGTTTATGAATTATAACTGTAATTAGCCCTACATGAGAGAGGGATTGTTGCTATAATAAAAGATTCCTTAATTATGGACACATATAAGTTCAGGCATAAAGAAGCCAAAGTTTATCATTCAGCATGTAGACACTTTCCTTGTACTTTTGCCGTCAGCTCAACCACAGCAGATTGTTTTTTAATCCGATGATGCAGCAATCAACCCAGAACTGTCACAGCAGCAAAACACACCTTATGTATACTCAGATAATAAAAGTCAGAGATGAGCAAAGAATACGCAACAGAAATGATTAGGTGGATAATTTGAAGCCTCAGGCAAGAGAATGAAACTGGAGAATGAAAAAAAAAAAAAAATGCAGAGAAAACCCATTAATAATAGGTCCAGGCTCAACAGAAAATCCGGGGTTTTGTCTGATATTTCTTCCCTATATGAAATGCAAGAATCTGAAATACTTTGGATACTGACAGTGCTAAATCTGTGAGCATATCTAAAGCACACTAAAGTTGCTTCACTGAAGCATCATTCCATGAGTATAAATTACAGTAGCATTTCAAACCTATTTGCATATGATTTAGCACAGTATCTGCTGCATCTGTGCATTAAGATGATTCAACAGAATTCATAAGCAAACTAAATTAGCTCTCTTAAAGATAACCACATGGTGCACTTCAGTTAATAAATACCAAAATTCACTACTTAGAAGTACTTGCACCAATTATGAAATTGATTAAATTTCAGGCTGACAGCCTCTCTTTCCACAGTTTCAATGCACAGTAAATTAGAAGGGTTTCACAGTTGTACGTTCAGAAAATATTTCAAACTTTCGAGGCTATTGGACAACGTGGTGATATACTGTGCCAAATACACTTCCTGAGAATGTAAGGCTTTTTTTTTTTTTAATCATTGATATGTTGATATCAATATCTGGATATATTACAATGAATTTCAAATACTATTGTAGCCCTTATGTACTGATAATAGTCTAGAAGAACAGGAGGGAGAAGGCAGTCAAAGCTACATTGCCAAAAGCTGCTGAGCTGATAGATGCAAATTCTAGGAAATACAGTCATCTTATTGTTGCAGCTAAAAGCAGTAACTGCTGCAAGGGTGTTCTGTGATACAGTTAAGGTCTTTTACAGTAATTTTACCTCAAATAATAACCCACTGTTGCACAAGTGAATTAGGATGGGAACTAAAAAAATATTTTTTTATCACCCTTACAAGGCTGAGTCATCCTATATGTTACTTGTATTAGAGATAGGTGATAAGTCATTTTCAGGCAGCACTGAAAACCTACAACCAGCTTTGCTTTGTGTACTTTATCCTGAAAGATAAGAATCTTTAGTTTACAAACTCTTCAGTGCCCAAAGTCTATATCCAACTAAATATCTAGTTTAGGCTTATGTGCCTACCTAAGCACCTCTGGCAGTCAACAGAGAAGGAGAAGCCCTCTCACCTCCCCACCCTCCCCCATCAAATAAATCAACTTGTCCTAAGATGGGTGGAATTAATCACCAGCTCACGGTACCTGTGGTGAGTCTCCACTACCTAGATCTGTATTTGTATAATACCCAGCACAGATTTAAACTCATAACCAGCAGTATTGCAGGTGTCCTTCCCTCTGAGACCAGAGTTGAAGGTTTGGTTTCCGCAGCCAGTGCTGCCTGAGGGCATGAAGGCATGCTTCAGCTAGGCAGAGAAAAGGTCAACACCCTGGTTTCTTCTTCTGCCTTCCATGTAATTTGTGTAACTAGCAGCTCAGCTGCCTAATCCTAAAAAGATTCATTCACAATCCCTGAACCAGCCTGGCTCACTCTGCTTGCCAGCAGAAGACTAGAGACTTATTCAGACAACACTTTTAACTGCATCCCTTCCACAGTCGTGTTCTTTCTCTCCAACATGCATCCCATAAAGCCATGTTTTCAGAGTAAGTCTCATGACAGCTGACGTTCAGCTCACACCCCACGCCGTGGCATCAGCATCTCACAAGCTTGTGATTCAGCAACACAGCTCCTCCCTGTCTGTAGACTCTCTGCTATGTGGATCCAGGAAAGGCACCATGGAGACAAGCAGTGCTCAGCTCTGGGCCTCCAGCTAGGACCATCCTTTCAGGGGGCCTGCCCGCAAGGCAGCTGCCTTGTACTTCTCTGTCAAGTGACTGGAAGAGTGATTGATGGAGGCTTCAGAGTTCAGGTAACTCAAGAGGCTGTATCATTACTGTAGGCAATAATAATAAATAAAAGCAATAAAAATGTGTGTAATGACTAAGCAAATTCTCCCGATGACCATTTATGGTAAGGAAGATTATAAAGCAAAAATGTGTAGTCATTATTAAGCTATTACTTATTGGAGCCTACCCATTTCCAATATTTCACACAAGGAAACTGGCTGTAAATACCCTGTCATGACAGTGATCTGATGTCACCAGGAAAATGGATTTGTTATCTGCAATAAATTATCTTTAATTTTTGAAACAAATGCAGTAAAAATGTGAATGATGTATACTCACTGGAAGGTTTCCTTTTACAATGAATCCCCTGCAAACAGAAACAAAAATATTATAAAAGCTGAGGTAACAATAAAAATAAAAAATTGCTTAATCATTGTACACAAATATAAACATACTTCACACAAGTAAACATATTCACAGTCCACAAGAGAAATCATTTTCAAAATAAAAGAAATACTTTCAAATACAGGGAAAATGCACATCACTACTGCATATGACAGCCTAATACAGATGGGGACACGAGATCAGCATTATCCTTACCTTCATGTATTTCTGCTGAGGTGTAATTATTACAGCAAGCATAACAGTCCCTTCAAATACAGACATTGTTTTATCAGGTACTGTCACTCACACTGAGCCATAGCTTATTCATCATTTTTGTCAAACTTTACAATAGATTGCTGCATACCAGAGCAAAGAAACCAAGTGATTTTTTTTTCTTGGTAGAGATCTAGAACACTAATGAATATTATATGATTTTTAGAAGATCACAGGAGGCCAGTGGAAGGAAGTATTACAGTAATTGCAAATGAATTTTAGAAATAAGACTTGCCTTTTTATTTCTGAGAACTGGCTTAGAATCCTGAAAATGAAATTACTCAGGCACAGTATTTACTGTGTTCAAGTGGGAAAGTGGTTTTGTAAGAGGCAAAGTGAACCTGACACTGAGATTTTAACAAGTTTTGAACTATCTTTGAGAGACAGTACACCCATTTTCCCAGTAAAAGACACTTAACCACACACTAAAATTCCATAAAGACAGTAAATCTTATTTTCACTACATGACATTCTTAAATAAAGCTTATTGTTTAGCCAGCAAAACCTGTCTTCTGCTGTTCTGGCATTCAAGCTTCTGACATAGCATTTATACCAGTATTCCTTTCTATACAGCATATATGTTCCCCTCTGCTTTCCTTTAAAATCGTGTTTCATTCACAGAGACACTTTTGTCACACCCATAAAAGAAGCAGGCACCACCTTGTCTCCTCTGCCTTCAAACAGACTGGCAGCTCTCAGTCTTTTAAAAACATTTTAGGATGTTATATGATCAATAAGGCAACAACCTGTGAGTTGTACAGCCAGCAAAAGCCTCTCAGTGGATATCTGGAAGTTCTTAATGTGTAAACAAACACAGAGACAGCAGCCTCGGTAAGTAATAGCATGTCATAAAATAACTATGGCTTGGTCTTCCATGAGGTTTTCATCCACAGGTAGTTCTGTCCCACTCATAAACACAGCCACAGAGCAAAATCGTGCTATTGCTGCAGGTGAGAAGTGACAGCATGGCAGCTGCCTAGAGTACCTAAGAAGTGTGTTTTCTGTCCTTCATTGCTGCTGTTAAGTTTTTAGCTACATTTTGACCTAGACAGGATGAAGAGATGGGCAGGGAGAAATTTAATGAAATACAGTAAAGGCAAGTGTAGAGTCTTGCATCTGGGAAAGAATAACCCCAAGTACCAGTACAGGTTGGGGACTGACCTGTTGGAAAGCAGCACAGGGGAAAGGGACCTGGGGGTCCTGGTAGACAGCAGGATGATCCTGAGCTAGGAATGTGCCCTTGTGGCCAGGAAGGCCAATGGCATCCTGGGGTGTATTAGAGGGAATGTGGTTAGTAGTTTCAAGAGGTTCTCCTCCCTCTCTACTCTGCCCTACATCTGGAGTATTGTGTCCAGTTCTGGGCCCCTCAGTTCAAGAAGGACAGGGAACAGCCTGAAAGAGTGCAGCGCAGAGTCACAAAGATGATTAAGGGAGAGGAACATCTCCCTGATGAGGAAAGGCTGAGGGAGCTGGGTCTCTTTAGATTGTAGGAGACTGAGGGGTGACCTCATTAATGTCTATACATATGCAAAGGGTGAGTGTCAAGAGGATGGAGCCAGGCTCATCTCAGTGACATCCAGTAATAGGACAAGGGGCAGTGGGTGCAAGCTGGAGCATAAGAGGTTCCACGTAAACATAAGGAGAAACTTTTTCACATTTGAGGGTGACAGATGCTGGAACAGGCTGCCCAGGGAGGTTGTGGAGTCTCCTTCTCTGGAGACATTCAAAACCCACCTGGATGTGTTCCTGTGTGACC
>JAAGNO010005772.1:0-13719 GCA_033439905.1 Ceryle rudis | reverse complement strand
TTTTTCTTTTTCTTTTTCTTTTTCTTTTTCTTTTTCTTTTTCTTTTTCTTTTTCTTTTTTTTTTTTTTTTTTTTTTTCTTTTTCTTTTTTTTTTTTTTTTTCTTTTTCTTTTTTTTTTTCTTTTTCTTTTTCTTTTTCTTTTTCTTTTTCTTTTTCTTCTTTTTCTTTTCTCTCTTTCTCTCCCCCTCCCCATCGGGTGCTAGGGGAATTAGCTGTCTCAGTTCACACGCAAAAGACTGCACTTTAGGGGGAGAAGTGAAACCTTGTTTGCTGCCTCCCCCTGGATCTCTAAGCTCCAGTCAAGCTCTGCTAGCTGCTCTGTTCCCAGGGAGGGACTGAGGGGCACCGTATCCTTTGGCCAGGTAAACATGCAGCTTCACGTTCGGGATGAACGTGGAAGGGAGATTTATGTGGTCCCCTGACATATACCTCTGTGCTCAAATGTACTGATTTATCATTCTCCTAATAGACAGTGTTCAACACAAACTCACCTTTTCATCCCATATTCTCCCAATATTTTGAGGGGAGTATATGTAATGTTTCTGTCCTTTAGAAATGCTTTATCTGCCTTTCTGTGTGGTGATGTCAGTCGAGATTGCCATGGAAGATGGTAATGCTCATGCTATCAATCTGAATGAATTTCAAACATAAGAGTGCCACATAGTTACTGTGGCTTTATATGATTCTCAGATTTATTTTCTAGAACTTTTTAAAACAATGATAGGATTAATTTTTTTCTTTCTCTCCACCTGAAGGTCAAGTAATCAAACTAATTTGTGTTTCAAAGTACAGAGTTCAAAGAAGCTATAGAAACCTCTAAAATGACCTAAACCAATTTTCTCGATTTTCTTTATATACAGGTTAAGTGTTTTCAGGAAGAAATTTCCAAACATGATTAAATATAGACATTCAGCTAAAATGGATGATATCACAAATAATTCATTGTAGAGGCTGAAATTACCTGAATTTTGGAATTCTTTGAAAATACTTAATCTACTACATTTGCTTTGAAGTTCAAATCAAGAAGGTGTTACAAATAATATAAATTTTAAAATAGTTATAAAACATTTAAAGATGCATTTTAAAGAAAGTTTCTTTTTATTTTCCTAACAACCTTTAAAAATGTTTAATCTTTCATTTTCTGAAAGCAACATTCTACTTCTAACATTTCCGATTTAGAATAGATAAGTATGCATTTATTTTTATCAACAATGGAGGTTCCCCAATAGGGAAATTAATAAATCCCTTATTTCCTTTATATTTTTAAAGATCTTAATTTTTAGAAATGTACAGCTCTTTTTATAAGTTAATATTTTAAGAAGCTTATTAAATATTGTTATGAAATGAATTCTGAAGTTACTTAATTCTAAAGTATTCCTGTTCCAGAAAAACAAAAATTTGGGAATGTGCACTGAAAGAGGAAGAAAAGAAATTTCTTTCTACATCACTGTTTTCCAATTTTCCATCAACTTTTCCTCTGTGAAAAGGTTTTTCAATAGTTTTCAATTCCAATATTTTTAACTCTAGCATTTTAAAATCACAGTGAAAAAGAGAAACAACTTATACTGAAATGCATTTAGAAAGGAAAATTCTAATGTATCATTTAAATTGGAATTAAATTTCAAACTCCATTAAAAATGTAAGTAATTGTGTTATATGCTGCAGATAAATAATTCTCGTAAAATCAGGTCTGTAATGTTTTGCTGGAAATAATGAATAAGCCAGTGGTGTGGGAATGGATAACAAGCAATTACCAGAATGAGTATAAATCAGTTGATTAAAATAAGCTGGTAGTGGTGGGCAGTACCAAGAAGTGTGATGAATAGACCAAGACTTTCAGAAAGGATGAGACACAGTGTATTGTTTTGCTTTGTGTATTTTATCTGTGTTTTGGGAACCGGTGAAGTTCTGCTGGGGATTCACAGTTTGATCTTGCAAGAAGTGTTGTACAAAACAGCATGAAACTTCATTTTCAAAGTACAGATTTTCATATAGCTTTTGGAAAATAGTTTGCTTTGATTATGGTATAACTGCCAGGATTTGTTTGTTAACTTACATCTTCAGGCTCAGTTAATATGATTTTAACTATTTTTTCTGGGAATTTTTCCTTAAGAAAACACCTGAACTGAGGAGAGACCAACTATTCTCATAGTATAGAGACATCAGTCAACTATTGTGAATAGGAATATTTAGAAACTGCCATAGGCAGAATTTGTTTTAAAATGGTAGCGTACATTATGGGTTTTTAGAAGTTCCCTTCAGCAAGCTGAGAGAGGTTTTATAAACAAAATAATTAGGATTTCTACTGCCTAGAAAACTACTCCTGAAAACATGTGTCACATATCACATCTCATACTCAACCCAGGAAATAATTATTTTAATCTATATTAGCTGTTAAATGTGTATGAAAATGGACTATAAATATACAGTAAATATTTTAAAGCTCCTTTTAATGAAGCATTGGCATAATGAGAAATCTGGTATAACTGAACACTAAGAATTAATTCCAACGTGAAATACTAAGATGTTTTCCATATGTACCTTCTTAGAGAGTAAAAATCTGAAATCTAAAATCTAAATCGTATTTACGGAAAAATAATTCTTTAACATTCACATAATGTTTTAACTAATTAAAGTGAGAGAAAATACTGTCTAATCCATGCAAAATGTATTCAGCCACTGCATAATTGGCAGTGATTAAGGTATCTAAGCCAATTACAGTATGATTATTTAGTTTATTTTTCTTTCAGTTAGAGCCTTTGTTTAGAGCAGATAATGTTATGTTTTACAAATTGTATCTTTCCGCTATTACAGTAATAAATTATACTGCGAGGCTATTGTTTCTTAGTACAAAGAACCGTAACATACTGCTAGGCATTTAAGCATACACATATTTCCCCATATTTGTTTGTGTACGCTTTAGTAATTACCAGTCGCAGGAGTGGCCAGGAAACGTGCCATGTGAAAAGCATGGCTACAACTAATGCAAGGCTGTTTGCTCCAATAGTCTCTGAATACTCCAAGGAACGCACCTGAGTGAATTCACCAGCCGTACGTTCTTATCCAGCTCTTAAGGCAAGAGCCAGAGAATGTTAATAGCTTTCTTCAGAAAGGTGACTTTGAGGAATTACTATGCAATGGAAGATCAAGGGCAAAATATATACCTACTGTCAAGAAAATAGCTCAATATTCTCATTTGCATCATTCTCTCAGAGCTTAAGCTAGCAACTGGGTCCCCTCTTGCACTCCATGCTGTGCAGCATCACACTGAATGGCAGCCTTTGCGTCAAATTGCTTGCAGTCAGAGTCAGGGAAAGACAAAGAGGAAAGATTTCCTGAAAATTACACTGCATATCAGTAGGGGAAAATTAGAGCAAGAAGATGGAGATCTATAGAGCCCTGATCCTGTGATCTAGCACAGGGGTAGCTAAACTGTGGCGTGTGTGCTGCAGATGCTGTCCAAAGTGGTGGGGTCCCAGTGGCACGTTTTATGCCACAGGACTGGCAGCTGGGCTGTGCCACTGTGGAAGCTGCTAGGTAACCCAAATCCCTAACAGGAGTGGCAGTGAGAAAGCAAGCCAGGGGGATCTGTTGAGACAGTCATTGCCAGCTCATCCCAAGACCCCGTGGCATGCAGCACGAGGTGAGACTCCTGAGGAGCAGATGCCATCTCCCATCTGTGGTCTCTTGCTGGCACTCGTCCTTTCAGCTCAGAATGCTGAGCTGAGGGGTATCTGTCTTGGCCTCAAGAGTAAGATTTTTTTGGGATGTGGCTCACAGGCGCAGAAATATCGGCCACCCTTAAGTTGGCAATAGCCAACGACTGAGGGACGCAGGGGATAAGGGACCTGTGTTTTATTTCCTTCCAAGTGTTTTCCCTATTTTGCAGTCATTGCTCATTGGCATTGTATTCTACACTTTATGGCAATATATATTGGAAGATACTTCCCTCTTTCTTTCTCATCTCTTTATTTGTTTTATTGACTTTTATATCTGCTTCAGATACCTGCAGAAGTGCAATTTTATATCCGTGCATATATATTCCATGCATGGCTGTATCTTCTTTTCTTCATGCCTCTTTTGGAACACTAATTTGTAATCTCTGATTTTCATTCAGTGTAGGAGGGAAGCAGAGACAGATCGTTAGCTGTGAAAACTGATGTTGTCTGTGGAAGCTTCCAAAGAAAAACCTGTTTGATTTGTACACCATAATCCTAAACTTCTTCTGTCATTCAGGTCTTAAAAAATGACTCACAATATGATTTATTTTAGAGTGCAGCTGTAATCAGGGAAGTTGGCTGCAGAAAATAGGACTTTACTCAGCTGATCTGGCCCCGAGTAAAGAGGCTTATCTGTTGGTAAGAGTGACTAATACATGATTTTAGAAATTTTTCTTCTGTTAGTGTTTCACAGAAAGGGAGCAGACTTCGAATGCAGATAATGCACGAACCATGTTCTTAAACATGTTCCTGTTGTGGGTTTCTTTCTGTCATGCAGAAAGAACATACCTTATCCCAGAGCCCACATGGCGTTTATTTGGTGGGTGGCCACTAAGCCTTTTTTTGTGCTGCACTTGGATATTAAGTAAATTTGATCTGGAAATTGCCAGTTCACCCAGAACCTCAGCATGCCATCTGTGTAGTCACATTTTGAAGAGAAATGGCATATTTGTTCCTGCTTAAAGAAAAATGTAGTAACGTTTGTCATAGAATGATAGAAAAACTGGTGTATGAGATAGGAACATGCCCAAAGTATGATATCACTGTAAGTTAATGAACATTTATCCAATAAATCAAATAGAAGTAACACCATATACAATCTCTGGTGTCAGTCAGTAAAAATACATGTAAGGGAAATTAAGTTGAAATTATGTGGCATTTGACTTCAGATAAAAATGAATAGAGTAAAACTGCTGGGAGCTGGTAAGAAACTGGTGCCCTAAAGCACCGAAGAAGCATTGAGTCCTATCAGTCAAGTGATGGAGGGGTTAAGGAATGGCTGTTGTTCAGCAGCTGCAATAGGGAGCTGTGTCTTATTATGTAAAAATAACTGAGTTACATTTTATCATTGATTGATTTATACAGATCTAGCAGATCTCTGCTGTTTATTGATCTATATCAAGAAACAATTTGCTTAATTTACAACATGATCTACTATAGGCATTAAAAGCCACTTTCTAAAGTATATGGACATTAAAAGCCACTTTCTAAAGTTATGGTTAAGTACAAGTATTCTAGCACAGGGTTAGGCAACCACAACCTTTTGGGAGTGATCTAATCCTGCTCCAGAGAACTGGGATGGTCTAGGTCATTCTGAGATCATCTGCCATCTAGCTCTATGCATTTCTGATTATGCACTTGCAGGAAAGCTGCTCGTCAGAAAGGGATCTGGGGATGTTGATCAACAGCTGGCTGAACATGAGCCAACAGTATGGCCAGGTGGCCAAGAAGGCCAAGGGCATCCTGGCTTATTTAGGAAATAATGTGACCAGCAGGACTAGGGAAGCAATTGTTCCACTGTACTTGGCATTGCTGAGACTGCACCTTGAGTACTGTGTTCAGTTTTGGGCACCACAGCATAAGAAAGACAATGAGGTGCTGAAGTGAGTTCAGAGAAGGGTAATGAAACTGATGAATGGTCTTGAGGATCAGTCTTATGAGGTGGGTGTTGGTCTCTTCTCACAAGTCACAACTGACAGGACAGGAGGAAATAGCATCAGGTTACAACAGAGGAGGTTTAGGTTGGACATTAGGAAAAACTTCTATACCAAAAGGGTCATCAACGACTGGAGCAGGCTGCTGCAGCTGGGAAGTGGCTGAATCGCTATCCCTGGATGTATTTAAAAGCCATCTAGATATGGCACTTAAGGATATGGTGCAGTAGTGGCACTGGTAGAGTTAGATAATGGTTGGACTTGATGATCTTAAAGGTCTTTTCCAACCATAGTAATTCTGTGATCCTGTGATTCTGCACCGTTCCTGAGTACAAAGACAGTAATAGTATATAAGCATCAACAACTGTCTACAAACTTGACTATGTTATTCTTATCTTTATGAAGTTACACCTATGCAATTTTGAAGGAATAGTTCCCTTTTTGAGTGGTATGGAGGCTGTTGTGGATCTCTCCCTAGTGCCATAGAGTAGGGACTGATGGCTTCTGGTTAGCAATTCTGTAATGTTGCCCATGGCATAGGCTTAAAAATATAGGGCTATTGAATCCAAATTGTCACTGTTATTGATTTGATTATACTGCACATTTGTGTGGACCTCAGTATTTCTATAGCAGGCACAAAATGCAGTGTATGCTGAAGTCATATAGATAACAGTGGCTACAAAACATTGCTGTCCACTGTTTAAAAGGCAAATTAGACATTGCTAATAGAGGGCAGGTGTGTTCTCAGGATAAAAGCACTTCTGCCAGTATGCTGTAGAGTATAATGTGATCTCATTGCAAATGGATTTACATGCATAACTTCTATTGAAATCAATCAATGTTACTGGAATAAATACCCTTGCTTGTCCACAGGAATAATGTATCCCTTAAGGCTGCAATGCAGTTTAATCTGTTTAGTAAATGTAATATAATACTACAGTATGAAAAAGACTTAGAAAACTAATGTGGAGCATGCACTAACTCATTTTAGGAACATTCCAGATTCATTAATATATGAACTGTTTATTATCCACACATACCAGAAAGCTTCTATCAAATATAATTATGAACTGGATTATGTACAATAGAAGCCCGCCAATATTCCCTGCTTGTACAGCCACTGTTATATGATGGTCAGTTCTGAGTATGCAGTCTGGCCTTCGTCAAGAGATCCTCTCCTTAAGCTGCTTTAGAAACTTAATTTTTTGTTTTCCTGCCTGGTGCAAACAATGTGCAGTAGTTAGTAAAAGCCAACATTGATGTCAGGATGTCACATATCTACTTTCTGTATCAAGCAAAGGAGGTAAACGTGGGATTTCAGGTACCAGATAATGGCAACAGCCAATTTAAAAAAAGGAAAAAAAAAAAGAAAAAAAAAAAAGGAACAGCTACACTGGGTCAGAACAAAGATCTCTGTAGTGCAGTCTCTGACAGTCGTTAATAATGTATGCCCAAGAAAAGAGTGTAAATGTAGTACTGTTGGTTCCCTGCTTTACTATTACTCTTTCAAGATAAAGGAAATGGTCTGATGCCTAGAACTAGGGATTAGAACCCCAAAGTTCAAGTTCCCAGTCTTGCCTCTGCCTTTAGTACATAAACCTGAGCAAATAAGAAACAGTGTGTGCACCAGTTAAGCCATTGCTAATGTGATTCCCTTATCCCTGTTTTACAGGGTGAAGACTGGGGAGGGAACTACACAGAGGAGCACTCCCATTGTTTATGACAGTGAGGTAAAATCATTATTTATCCCTTCCTAGCTAAGAATATCACAATCTTTAATGGGAAATTGCATCACCATTCAAGCGTAGGTGTACACAGGTGTACATGCGTGTACACACAGAGCTCAAATATTTTGCTCTGAACAAGATCTAACATTGCTGACGAAAGTTCATCAGGTATTAAAAAGAGATGACATTAAAAGGCAAATTACCTGAGGTTAAACTGTTTAATTGCATATTTTGTGATAATGTAAATATATTGAAATCAGATTTAATAAATGACAAAGTTATGAACAAAATTGTACTGAATACTTGGTCTTTTTTTAAGCTGAGAGACCTGGGAGTGCTGCGGTACTCCATGTCAGGGCAAGACCAGGGTGTGTACAACTCTCTTTTCCTCCTCCCTTCCCTATTCCCTGTGCCTCACTTTCAGCTGGCACAGGGCTGGACAGGACCTGCGGCACCTTCCTGCCATGACAGAGAGAGAATCCAGTGACTTACTGGGGTTCCTCACTGCAGATTGGCTTAGATGTACTTCTGAGATTTCTAACCCCTGAATAAGAATAGCCATTTTATTACTTTTTATTTCCTAAAAACTTTGCCGTGTCAAAATTTACTGCACATATTTTCTAGGTACTTAGGAAAAAACCAACCAGAAGTAAGAATGGAAACCAAAAAAGGAGATAGGTTTATACAGCCTGCTTCATCCAGCCTGTCCATTACTGGTTTAAGAGCAGTTCTTATTGAACTCTAAGTCTCTCTGCTTCACTGATTAAACTTCCCTGATCTGTTTTTATGTCACAGCTGAAAACATCAACCAGATCTACCCTTTGGCACAGTTCAGTAGTGAACCTCTCCACACTAATTCTATGACTGAATGTTTCAGTTTATTCTTTCATATGGCTCAATTCCAGGAAAGACTAATGCATCAAAATGTAACTTGCAAGGAATTTAGATGTCCAGATTTATAATCACAGTCCCAAAAACTCCCACTCTCCTACTGCCTAAATACATAGAATTCAGTAATTCAGGTTTCTGCATTTGTGGATATAGCTATTTCCAGAAATGTCCAATAGTCATGTAGTACAAAAGTCATTAAGACAGTGATTTAAAAAATCAATGAAGAACAATAGGCTTCTCATAAGTCTATCTGAACACAGAAGTCAGAGTGGTTTCTTTCCAAGTATACGTTTGCATATTCTTTCCACAGTCCTTGAAAGCTCTTAACAGTTGTGAGTAACAGCTTTGCCATAAGAGCTGCCATTCAGAGAAAACCAGATTGTTGCAATTAAAAACTAAAGGTGTTCTTATATTTATTGTATAGTTACAGTACTTTCCTGAACTTAAACCGCTGTTTATCAGCCATTAATTATCCAAAGGATTTTACTGCAAGGTAAGAATCTTACTGAAACTTTCTCTTTTTTATTGCATAAACATGTTACAAACACACTGTACAGGACTGTGTTTTCTCTCTGCCTAATGGAAAAAAAATAGTCATGCGGCACAACAGAAAACATTGTTTCTGTCAAGGTTCCTTCTATCAGCTTCCGTCTCCTATGAAAATATGAATCCTTTTATTTGTTGTTCTAAAAAGAGTGTAAAAGGTTGGGATCACATCACAGGTGTTTTTCTTACCATGCTTTGCATCACCAAAGTATGCCTCCCCTATGGTCTTCTTGGCCACATTTCAGTTGAGAAAGCAGTAGAAGATCAATATCCCCCTCCAGAGTTATTAATAAAAAAAATTGATGCAGACCCCTGAATTAGGGAAAACTGTGAAACAAACACCTGAAAACTATTAGGTTTGGGATTTTAGGTAGAGATGCAGTGAGTTTTGAGGGTCAGTCAATGATCGTTTGTACCTAACTTCAATGTACTCTATAAAGACACTGTGAAGCCCTGCAAAGCTTGTAAACTCAGTAAAGACACTACATGAAAGTTATGGATAGGCAAATGGAGACAGAAAGACTAGTGCAAGGCAGAGACAATGGAGGAAAACCTGAATTTTGCCACCTTAATCTGTGAGTAGGATGTTCCTGCCACAGGGAAGGGAGTGTCAGGGCTAAGGGACGAGCTAGGACAGGACTCCGCAGGGCTGAGCTGGATCCACCTACCACTGTGGGATGGAAGGTGAGGGAGAGACAATCACTGTAGACCAGCAGTGTTTGGGGGGCCAGCTTGTCCAGCATGACTACCAGCAGTTGTCCCCGTCTTCTGCAATAGGCAAAAGAGGCAGTGAGGCCTCAGACATTTTGCTGCACCCTTCCTCCCCTCATCCCCGGCCATTTTGTCTTTTTGCTCTTGAATAAAAGTATTTATTGATATAGTCACGCTCTCCTTGCTTATAATCTTACTGATCCGATCACTTGCTGCTGTTTTAAGATTTCTCTAGCATATGGACATTCTTTCTAGGACATGGAGCATGCTCTCATCCCCCAGACACAAATTATCCCTAAGTATCAGGAACTGCGGTGTACTGACAATTAAAGCCGCTTTCTGAGCGATGGAGAGAAAGGGAAAGGGTATTTGTGTATGTCAAAGACCCCTTCATTTCACACAGGGCCCGGCACTAGTGTAAAAGGAACCATTCTTGAAGAGTTTGGGTTCAGCCTGACACAAAATTGTGCTCAGGGGAGTCTCTGACTGCATGGAAGAGTTGAACTCCCATTCACTGAAGGCAAAGAAAGTTCAAGGCTCTCGCACCACCAAAAGTGGCTCAGTAGCTTTTAGAACTGAACAAACAGTTAATTAATAGGGTTATTTGCATTCATAAATAGGATGTTTAAAATGTTTATGTTTTTTAAAGTAGAAACTGCCATAATAAGGGAAGAAGGCACAGAGCTGGCTGGAAATCTACAGACACCGGGATGCATCAAAAGTGACAGCTTTTTTGTATAGGATGTGACAGCTCCTCTAAAAAAAACTATTTAGGGTTCGAGAGAGAAAAGCATGCAAATAGGATGCCTGGTTTTCAAAAGTCCACCCAGCAGCTTGCATGAGCTTCCAGGGGAGCTGCTGGGAACTCAGAGGCTTTCACGGACTCTAAAGATATTAAAAACCAGGTCTATTATTTAGATGTCTAACTTGAGGCTCCTGCTTCCAAAGTCATGTTTTATATCTCCATAATGGCTTGGGGACTTATTCATGCACCAAAAGAAAGAGATCTGAGGGTAAAGATTATGGACAAATTTCACTTACTATCCACCAATGAAATTTTTGGTGCTTACTATCCAAAAGAACAAATAAAAAAAGATGGAAATTTAAGAGTGCTACAACAGACTCACTGTTCAGTAATGTTATATTAACTCTTAATGATTCAACACAGAAAAAACAGGAATGAAACCAGTAACTGTGGTTACCGTTTATCAGCTACACAACAAGAAATGTGCCTTAACAAAGTAAGCTGTCAGTGCCATACACATCAGATTAAGCACACAACTGCCTTTTGCTGCAGGGTAATAACCAATGTACAAACCTAAAATGAAACTACAAAGTGGTTATTCTGAATGCACATCATGGTACTAAAAGATCAACAAAAATTACTGATGTGAAACGCCTTCATCTTCCCATGCACTAGGCTTTGGATATTTGGAAACCGATTTTTATTTAGTTGTTTGATCCTCCACTAGAAAGGAAAAAGATAGAGTTTATGTGACTTGTTGCTAAGTTCACCCATTGCAATGAATGTGTAAAATTATAATTTTAAAGGAAATGAATAAGGTTACTGTGAATTCAGCATTTTACTTGGCAGCAAAAGAAGCAGTATATCTATACCAGTTCATGCATTTCAAATACAGAAGTAGAGCACATTACTATCTGTATTCCAACTGGAAACAATATCACTGGTGATCTGTATTATAGTATTTTAAAGCCTGTAAAAGCTGAATCCATGGGAAAACATACGAGACAAGAAGGATCTGGATAGCCAGACTCCCGTGAGGTAAACAGGTCTGTTGAAGTCCACTGAAGTCAAAAGCTAGACCTTTCTTATTGCCTCAGAAATATGTATCAGTCCTAGTTAATAGAAATAGGCTTTGGAAATGCATGAAAATAACAGAAATGGAGGAAAAATGGGAACTTCTCTTCCTTAAGTCTCAGTTTCCCCAGTTGTGTTTCAGGGTCCCTGGATGGAAAATGCAATAAAAATAAGCATTGTTATGAAATAAATAGGCATTCTGGTATGTAAAGGAGTAAGAACTGAACTCTTAAGATGTATTCTAGCACAGCAGATACACAAGTTAACAAAGAAATTGTCATGGTACCGGAAGTGTGCCAGCTCCACAATCAGGAGCTGGTTATTCCCTGCCACACTAACAGAGACCATTTTCATCAGGCAGAGGCACCTTCAAAATGTTATTCCTATAGTTTGAGATTATTGTCTGATAGGAGTTGTCTGCTTACGTAGCTGTTCTTAAAGACATACAATAGTCAGATACTATGGAGAGTTCCATCCTTCTGAATTCTAGCTATCTAAAATTTAGACAGCTACTGTAAACAAACTGATTAGTTTCCCTCCATAGTTAATAAAGGCTGGGCACTTTCAGAGAATTATTCACACTACTGCTCTTAAACATTTATTTTAAGGCAAAATGACTCATGCTGTGAGTATCTATTTCTTTCTAAACTTAACACCTATCTTTTAGATCACCAAGTGTACGTGAGATGATAGAGGCATGTGCCTTTCCTTAAGGGAACTGTGCCTAACCAAAAACCACCATGAATGCTTTGTGCCTTCCAAGGGGAGGGGGGATGATGGTAAAAAGCAACTAGTCCATTTTTTGGGAGTGGGTAAACTGTAGGGTTTTAAACAGGATAGCAAGCTGCTGGACCCTAAGCACCTGATACCAGAGGTATCAGTAATAAGACTGTACTTAGGAGCTTTAAGGGTAAGTTGGACTACAGGAAATCATCGAAGATCAAAAAATTAAGGATACTTATCATTATCCCAATGCAAACAAAATGTTACTAATGGCTTCAGTCTGCAAATCTTTCAGAGCTCATAATAGACATCCTGAAAAAATGATGCATGATCATAACAACTCTAAAGACCAAATAGATATTTTTTAAATGCCTAAAATTAGATTATTCAGGGTAGCCTCTGGGATCCCATACCCAAAGCCTTCCATAGTGTTCTGTTCCTTTGCCCTTTCAGGCATTTCTTAATTCTGGGCTGTTTCTGATTTTAATCAAAGGGAAATAATGATACAAGGTATCTTCTTTCATGAACCCCAGAAGAAAGTATGAGAATTATAAAATGTAAAGGAATACTTCAGACTCATGGAAGTAAGGATTATGTATTACAGGAAATATATTATTATATTAAACATTCTTTTAAATCAGGATTTTTTTTTTCTTATCAAAGGCTTGCTTTTAGCTCCTAGTTCCACTGAATACCTTTTGAAATGGATGCCAGGACGCTCCGTTCTTTTTGAGTTTGTTCATTTTATCCAGGGGTGGAAGATTAATGTTAGAAAACAGGAAAAAAATACTTTGCCTCAAAGTGTGCCAAAAAAAGGTAGGTGAATACTAGCACTCTATGGGCAAAAATCTGTACTGACTACATTTTAGGCAGATCCACTGACTGCAAGAAGACTTGGAATGACTACAACTTAAAAGTTGGCTCCATTTAATATAAGAAGGGAACGGAACCTCTTTTGATTTGTACCTATTAAAAGGGTACCTATTAAAACTGTGGGTTATGAAAACTTGTATCAGTTAGGTTTAGTATCATTTTCATTTTTGTTGATATTTTTTATTGGGACAGGCTTTAACTAACATAGTGGAGCCTTTAAACAATGGAGCCCACAGCTCAAGCCTTTTATTCAGTGGTGTAGAAAATAGAATTGCCTAAAAGTGATTCCTTCAATCAGGCTTTTTCCAGTGCAGTTTACAGGGTAACGGTGATGACAGTCAGTCTTGCAAAAGTTGATAACATTGCAATGTCTTGTACGCATTTAAAACACACAGCTTAGGAAACACAGAAAATTTACATTAAACCATGAAGTCAGTTTCTTTGAGCATATGAATTGCTGCTGAAGTTGGCATTACATTCTGTGATCAGTTCAGAGAAAGCATCTATCCTGCAGGTGAATCTTGCTATGTAGTTGGGCCTGACTCCTTCTCAGCCCCTTAGATCTAGAAATCCCCTTATAATGCAGAAAAAAATAAAGACATTTCTTGAATGGATGGAGCATGAGCAAAAAACAAGAGAAGCAGGAAGCCACTGGACAGCAGGAAAATGATGATATAGTTGCCATCACGGAAACATGGTGGGATGATTCGCACACCTGGAGTGCTGCATTGGATGGTGATAAACTCTTCAGAAGGGACAGGCCAGGAAGGAGAGGC
>JAAGNO010005771.1:13498-26995 GCA_033439905.1 Ceryle rudis | reverse complement strand
ACATTCTATATAATTTAGCTATGGATAGGAAAAACATATTTTTGGTGTTTTGGTTTTGGGTTTGGGTTTGGGTTTGGTTTTGGGTTTGGTTTGGGTTTTTTTGTGTTGTCTAATGGCAACCCTTATCAGAGGGAAACATACCAAAATGTTTACTGCCTCTTCCCCAAAAGTACTGTCTTTCTGATAGACTGAAGTGACTAAGCTTGTGAATGTAAAAATAGGTGGTCATTATTTCTTATGAGTGGTGGCAAGTGAACAAACAAAATTGAGCCATGAAGCACTCTATTCCCACTATATTTATATCCAAAATGCTAAGAAGAAACAAGGTACATGATAAAAACTTATGATGTATTCATTATTCCTATTTTATAATTATGAACAAGAGGTATTCATGGGATCTAAAGAAATATCTATACTAGTGGTACAAATAGTGTTAGGAGATATTCTGTGACTCTGTGACTTAAGTCAAATTCATAGAACAGACCTTAGCCTGATCTTTGTCCATTCCTGCTAACAATTTTCCATGCAATTCTTGACTGTGGTTCAGGAGTTATTGTGGGTCAGGGACATTAACCGAAATGTAATATTGATGTATCTATTGCTGCTGTGTTTATCAGCATGTTTAGCACTATGGGTACTGGTCATTATGTGGCTACTGTCAAATAACAGGCTTAGGGCCATTTTAATTTAATGGAGCAGGAATAACTTATGTAGCCCTCTTCTTCCTTAGGCTTCATCTTAATACTTGCTTCACTTTAAAAATGATGTTGTAGCATAGAGGAAGTAGATTTAATATTTGCAGTCATCATACAGAGCAAAAGAAGTTATCTTTAGCTCTACTATTTCTAATACAATTGATAATATAATTTCCTTCCACTACACAGGAGTGCTTAGTAAGAATTATGTATCAATTCGTATCCTTTTCCACTGAGATAAATCAGATATAGAGGGATTATCTCACTTATCTCATCCGCCTTTAAATTTTAATGATGCAGACATGTACATCTGATCTTGCCAGATAGAGGTTTTATTTCATGAATAAAACCGGGTACTTCCAGAACATGTCTCATGATAATACGGATAACTAAAATTGTTAGAAGAACTTTGTTTTGAAATTACCTGTATCTCCTTCAAGTATCTAGACAATCTAGTTGATTAATCAAGATGCAATTATCTACATAGCTGAAAGTGGGAAGGCCTTAGAAATAACTCTATGTTATATAAAAATATTCTGCCAGAGTCCTTACTTAATCTCAATCTCTTATTTGAGTGTTTGCATTTTATAAATGTAATTTTAATTTTGATATTTTACAAATAAACATGAAGACCCAGCATAACATATTATCTTCAACAAAGGTATCTTAGGACTAATTATAGCAACCTTCCAATCATGTAGTGAAATAAAGAGAATGTGTGTTCTTTTAGAACCACAAGAAAAAAAAAAAGGAAGTAAATCTAACATTTATAATGAATATGCCTATGATATCAAGAATGATTCTAATAATCAAGATTTTAATGTATTTAATGAAATATTTTTCCCCGGTATTTTTATTTATTATGCTATTTGTGCATAAACAAATATGCACAAATTGATTTGGGGGGATATCAAAATATTTACAGTTGAGACATTTTTATTCTTTAAACTACTGGGGTTTTTTTTCAGATATGATAGAAGCATATTAATATTTCCATTAACAAAATTATTGACTTTCTTTGTGAGATTAGCATTGGAGATTTGGTGTTGTTGATCAGTAGTATTTCTTTCAAGTCTTTACACATATGTGAATTCGAAAAAAACTTGTTATTAACAGATCTAGGGATCCTTTTAATCTATTCTTCTTATGAATGTCTTTTTATACTTGGATGGCACAAATTTGCAAAGACTGACTGGAAAGAAAGACAGCAGTTATATACTCCCATGTACACATGTAAACTACCGCTGTGTCTGCCAGAAAAAAATATAAACCAACTAAAAATTAAATTCAGTTGATGTTTCCCCATACTCTTACATCACCTTGGCCTGATTTTCCTTTCTGCTAATACTCATCAGAATCCTCTGGTTTGTGTTAATTAGGGTTGAAATTGCAGAGAAGTATGGAGTTGGCATTTTTAATGAGAGTCAGGCCTTCCCTATCTATGTGATTGTAACAAATCTTTATAGGGACATTATAGATACAGAACCAGTGATTAGCTCCATTGCTATGCAGTCCTGTATCTCTGCAACAGAGAATGATCATCAAATTCACATTATGTGGGAACTTGGGAGTTAGCAGTAGCTGACCATGCCAGCTGGAAGAGGCTTAAAACATGTGTTATGCTATTAAGTGGTATTACAATGTACCAATAATGGATTACAAAAAAATGTTACAGACCTTGTTACTCAGAAGTATAGATGTACTGTGAACATTATGAAGCCCTGATAATGCAGTTTGCTAAAAGAAAAATGATGAACTGGTGTACCACTTTGCCTAATGTATTATGCAGAGGTGAAGCTAGATTAAATCAACAAAAATAAATACAGAAAAAATAAAATGTGAGCAGGAGTGTTAGCAACAGCATAATTTTAGAATGTGGTTGGGGTTTTTGTCCCATTTTGTACTTACAATGTATTTTCCCTTCTGGTGCTGATATTGGCCCTGCAATTATCATTGTATCAATGTGGCTGCAATTGAGACAATTTACTTAAAGACACTCCAATGTGTAATGGGCAGTCAGAAAATAAAACATCACCACCAACAATAATAAAATCCTCCAATTTAACATAGGAAACAGAAGGAAGTTCAGGGCTGAAAAAAATCTTGATTCAAGAAATTTTGAGATCTTTCATCCTCCAGTTATCTTAGAAATATGTTGGGTGGTTTTTTGTTTTGGGTTTTTGGTTTTTTTTGGGGGGTGGGGTTTTTTTTGTTTTGTTTTGTTAGTTTTTTTTTCTGTTGGCATTCTAGTTTAATACCACTATGGAGAACTCCATTTCTTAATATTCAGAAAAAATCTCCTCTCAAGTTAGCATCCAGCCCTGTTATACTGGTGGAAATAACAGCACTCATTGCAGTATAGTAAAACGATACATATATATCTTTAAAAATCTCAAATTTAGACTCCTGTCCAAAGTTCTGATATACCTGTCATTTTAATTATCAAGTCTTTACAGGTAGCAAATGGTAATAATAAAATCATCTTCAAAAAAATAGTATCAAAACATAGACCAATCCTGTAAAAGGAAACAGGATTTTTCTATGTGTGTTTTCATTTTATTCCACATTAAAATGTGTATGTCCTCTTTGTTCAGAACACAAGCAGAAACTATTTGCAAAGGTAGATAGTATTCTGATGGATCTGAAGACAAAAGTGTTATCATGGTTGTTTCTTAATAGAAACAAAAAGACAGACTTCAAATAAAACTGACAGGGTGTTCAGATGAAGAAAACAAAACAAAACAAACAACAAAACTCATTACAGCATATTAAGTTCAGAAGCTTAAATAAGAAGTACACAAATAATCTGAGAAAAAAGTATTGAAAAGGATAAAATCCAGTACTGAAGTTTTCTTCAAACACAAAAGGGAAAAATGGCTCCGTCATTGCAGAAAAGGTGGAACAAACATAAAATTAACATTATTAGCTGTGGAAAGTGTGTCAGTGTCTACCAAAGACCACAAAAGCAAGTTAAGAATAGATGAGGCTGAAGAGTGACATCTCTTAAAACTTCCAGAGCATCTGAAGGTGGAAGGTGGCAAATGCCATGCCAATTGTTTAAAATTCTTCTAAGGGGAACTGTGAAGAACTACTAGTGAATTAGTAGAAAATATTGTGAAGAACTGAATTAGTTAATAGCTACATTAGTGTGATTTCATTGGAATGAGTGAATTGGTTTATTCTTAGGAAATTTTGCCTTATAAATTTATTTACATAATCTGAAATGGTCTACAAGCATGTGGATAGAGTTGATTCATTTGATCTTATTGGATTTCCACAAGGCTTTTGAAACATCCCTTCACTGAGGACTTCTAAAGAAATTAAACAACCATGGAATGGGAAGGAATGTCCTTGACCAGATAAGTAAACATCTAAAACTCAGGCAACAGGATAAAAATAAATGGTCAATATGAGGTCACTATAGCTCAGTATGGTCTGTGCTGGGGTTTGTGGTGTTCAACATATTCAAAAATGAACTAAATATGAGCAGGAAGTGCACAAAAATTGCTGAGTATGGAGTTATTCTGGATAATAAGGACAAGCAGACAAACCATGCAGAACTCCAGAAAGTTGTTTGAAAACAGAGTTTATGACTTCAAGAGACTGTGAAGCAGCATGGAAAATGAATATCGGTGTAGATCAGTATAAAGTGGTTGGGAAAAAAGCAAATATATAACAGATGCACCATGCACTGGCTATTACCTCAGAGGTGATGCCTTGTAGTAAAGAAAAACTGGCACCAGTTCAGTAGTAGTCAAAAAATCAAAGAACATGTTGGAAACTATCAAAAAAGAAGTAAAAATGAAAATCCTTTTCCAGTGTAAATTCCTGTTTCAAACACATCTTGAATATGGTCAATAGGGAAGATGAGTAAAATTGAAAAAGTTTTCACTTGAGGTATGAGTGGTAAAACTTCCCTGCTTGGTAAGAGATAAGTGAGGTGGGTAGGAAATATATCTACAATTCTAAGTAGACATGGGTCAACAATTCATTCTAGTATATGAAATGTATTGTACTTATCTGTATTCAGACAATGTTTACATAAATTAATGGAGGAAAAAAATATTCTACAAATATGAAGTCACTGCCTCACGAAGTCTCTGAAGCACAGTTTACAACACCTTGGTAGAGAATGTTGTCAAATACTGTTCCACGTGTGCTCTGTTCTGGGGATCATTCCTGCATTTTGTGCTGTGCACCCTCCTACATGGAATTCTGGTCATTGTGGATCTTTCATCTAAAAGGTCCATATAACTCTAAATGACAGAGATGTGAGATATGAAGATTAAAAAATAAATAAATAAAAAATAGAAGGGATTTTAGAGACTTCCTTATTTGTCCATTTTCTCCTCCAATACTGCTCCAGGAGATCCAAATTTCAGTTTATTGTAACCCTGAAATTTTGGAGATTAAAAAAAAATAATATTGTTATCATTTTAAGATGGGAAAAGTGATATCATGGGTCACATTCAAGATATTTATCCTGTGGCAATGTTAATTTAAAATTTAATTTAGAATTACATACACACATATATAGACAAGATAAATGCAGATATGAATTAAAGAAGGTGTATAAAATCTACCATTAGTTACTATATTTTTGTTCACACCAAATGATATTGTTGAAGCTGCTATTGGTAGATTTTCTAATATGTATCTTTCAAAACCATTTACTATTTAGTTATACTTTACCATATGTAATTCTCAAAAAGTTAAATACTTAGACAACAGCACTGTCTATGGCAACGTTTTAATCAATAAAGAAAGACAAATTTCTTCAGAGGGTGACTCTGAGATAAGGCACATGAAGCAAATGCCAAATTAGTTTTGAATGGTCTCTACTGGCAATGAAGAAAGTCCTGATAACTGCACTGAAAGAGATGCTCAGTATGTGGGTAATTAAAGTTAAGCAGATTAACAAGCTTTTGGGAAGGTCAGACCTAAAGTTCATCTTTAGTTTTTGAAGATTAGTGTTACTTTAAAATCAAAACCATATAAATCTTTGTGACATAAATGATAACCTTTTTATTCAATCATGCTTCATTTTATGAACATAAGTGTGAATAACAACTCATTTTATTGTTTAGTCCTGTGTCTTTCTATTGCAATAATCTCATTAAATGGCTTTCATAAAATCATTGTGTTTTTTCTAAAAACTGTCTTCATTTTCTTAAGATCACTCTTTTCTTTTGGGTTACTGCTCCAGAATTTCAGTTGTGTCATTATTAAATAATCATTTTTAATTCACAGTGTATTTGGGACTAAGCATGTACTTAAGCTGTTGTGCCCACACTGTCCTTGAGTTAAATATTTATTTACATAATATTTATCCCCTGGTGCATTTCTAGAAATCAAATATATATAGTCTCTCTGTGTCTATATTGTTAAGCATGTAAGTTCCAGGGCACCAACCTTCTGCAACTGGTCAGGAAGAATATAAACATGCATGTCCACAAAATTTAGAGCAAGATTACTGTTAAGCAGAGTGTCTGTATAAAATTTCTCCTTGGATTTCCTTGTGTTTCTGCTGTGACTCTAGAAAATACTTGACGTTGCTTTTTTTTTTTTTTTTCCCCAGAAATTCTAAGACTACAGTATAGCCCTTTTTTTTAATGGCATAAAACTGAAGATAAATATCATTAGTATCATAATGCAAAGCTTTCTGATAGAGTTTTTGACAGGTCAAGTGGTAAATGTTTCTGTGTTGTCCATGATGAGTGGCCACAAGTGTGAGTATCTCCAGAAAAATGTCAAGGCTTTATCTTGGAAAAAGTTAATTGGACCACTTCAAACTAGGGTTAAGTCAGTGTGGGTAGTCTGAAATCGACTGCTCTTTTCCCCTAGTGTGTTTTACTTGAGAGGATAGACACAATCTATGAATATTAATTTGCTAAGTGAATCATGTTTTGCTGGTTTCTTTTTCAAATTGCAATCTATTTTTATTTATTTACTTATTCCGTACAGTAGCCAGTGACCCTTCCTCCATTCGGGTAACTAAATCTGTACATTGACTCTAAATGAGGTCTTACTGATGTCTTTTGCACAAAGGTACTAAGAGTTCAGCTTATCTGGAAACATTTTGTGTATTGATTCAGGGGACCATAGTTGCCCCTTTTACAGCTTTATTCCATTATTGATTTATTATCATCCTTATAAATTTATTTTATAAATATGCAAATATCATGGGTTTTCCATTCATTTCTCATTTGCAGCTGCTAAAATCTCAAGTTGCATCCAGATCCAAAACTGCACTACAGATTATTGTTCTGTGTCTCTAAATGAATTGATTTGCATTTTGTTGTCATAAATTTCTCCCCATCCTATTACTTCACTCCCTAAGGTTCTTAATTTATTTTTGTATAATATTTCTCTCTATATTCAAAATTACTGCCAACTTTGTGATATCATCTAATTTCATTACCTCATTCCAACATTTGAACCAAGGTCAGAATTTCAGATTGAGGCACTGATATTGCTCTTAGTCCTCCATAAATTTCAGCTATGACTCCTCCACAGTCTAGTATTTTCTCTTCAATACAACAAAACAGCTATTGTCATCTTATACTGTATACTCCTATGTAAACTTATATAATTTGTTTAATTCCTTGAGGCTTTAGAATCACAGAATCACAGAATGGTAGGGGTTGGAAGGGACCTCTAGAGGTCATCGAGTCCAATCCCCCTGACAGAGTAGGATCAGCTAGGGCATGCCACACAGGAATGCAACCAGGCAGCTTTTGAATGTCTCCAGAGAAGGAGAATTCACAACCTCTCTGAGCAGCCTGTTCCAGTTCTCCATCACCCTCACAGTAAAAAAGTTTGTCCTCAGGTTGAGGTAGAACCTTCTATGCTCAAGCTTATATCTGTTATTCCTTGTCCTGTTACTGGGCACTACAGGAAAGAGATTGGCTCCTTCCATTTGACACCCAGCTCTCAGAAATTTATAGACATTAATAAGATCCCTTCTCAGTCTTTGCTTCTCAAGACTAAACAGCCCCAGTTCTCTCACTCTAATAATTTTTCCTTAAATATTTTTTTCTAAAAAATTGCATAATTTAAGGACAGAAAAGTTCAGGGATATATAAACCAATTTTTGTCCTCTTCATAAATATCAGTATTTGCCAATCACTTTTCATACTTATCACATACAGTGCAATGCATTTCATCTATTGGTTCTCCAGAGTTATCTGAGGGAAATTATCCTGCTCCTCCATCATAAACACATTTCAGTTTTAGATACAGTGTTTTCAATTTCCATGTCATCATTGTATATCAACAATCCTGATGACTAACCTTTTGTTTTCCTTGTCCAATATAACAAAAATATGATGAAATTTTATATATATATAGTTTTGAGTAACAGTTAAACTGTGTTTAGTCAGCATTTAGTCATAAAGAATAGCATTCATTCTTCCATATACTCTTTTTTTCAGACAAAACCCCAATAGCTTATTCTGTAAACGTATACTTTGTACAATACTGTTTAGCCCTGAGCAAAGTTCTATGACCAAGTTAGAAACACTGAAACACAGATATTTATAATTGAAATGACAACTCAAGTTGTGCATTAGTGTACAAATGCATTATCTTTATTTTAGTCTATGTTCTTTCACAATGCTATAACTGTATATTCCAAAGGGTAAAGGGTTATAATTCTCAAACATCTTCTCCATACAGTTAAAGTAACTGAATGGTAATGCATTTTCCACCTGAAGTTAGCTTTCTGTTACATTTTAATTTCCAATATCTGAAAAAAATTAGGTCTTTTGATGTAGTTCCAGGTTATTTAGATGAAAACCCAAAGCCCCACAGGTCTCTAATATAAATGCTGAAAACCTAATAAGTTAGCAAGAAATATCAGGAGATAATGAGTGAGTGATCTATTTTTAAAGCCACCATGCAAATAATACTAATTGCTTTCAAATCCTAATTTCAAAATCTCTTATAAGATTCTTGGGCAGATTCTGATAAAGAATACAAAACTGAACAACAAAATTTCATTATGTTAAATTTCCAGTACCAGATGTTGATCAGATAATACGTCAAACCATGGTACTAGAAGCACAACCCTTTTTCCATATCACTCCCTAATAAGGATCTTTGTGTTTGATAAAAAAACCTCTTTTCTTTTCTGTGTTCTATATAGGAATATAAAGGTCTTTACTTTCTATTATTATTATATACTAGAATAATGGTTTTCATATATTAAGAATGTGCTGCCCTCTACTATATAAGATCTAATGATATATGCAGATTAATGTAAAGATGACTATGATAATGCTGATAGCAAATTTTACGAGAAAATGTTAAAACTAGTGAAATATACTAAGCCAAACTAAGCAAAATCTTCATAAGCAGAGCAAATTCAATGATTAATAGCAGGATTCCAGCTTTCTATGTCACCACTTCTATTTTATGTGGTGTTACTAAGCAACAAAGGTTACTGTTCAGATCCACTTAAATTGAGTATTTGCAGTTTTAATCAAATCAGCTGTTAAGTGAACAGTATTTTTGTGTAATCTGTTGGTGATAGATGAACAGTACAAACATATAAAATATATGATAATTTATCTTATAAAGCATAATTATAACAAGTCTTGTTTGAGTTAGTCAATAGGCTTTTCTGATGTACATCTCTGATTATATAATTTATCTTATAATAATTTAGAAATAATTTAGGTAATATTTTAGTTTTACCTCTGAACTCCAAAAAGTATTTACTCAAATGACTGATTCAAAATGATGATTAAAACTGTTCTATCAATATCAAAATCAGAATAACCTACATAAAAAATTGCACTGTCACAAGTATTTTTTGTTGTTGTTATCTAATAATTAAAAAAAAAAAAAAATATCCTGAATCCCATAAGACACTGTATATCACACTTTATCTTCTGCTTCTCCCAAGGCACTAATAGAGAAGACTAGACAGGGTAACATGACAAATTCACAGAATCACAGAATCACAGAATGTCAGGGGCTAGAAGGGACCTTGAAATATCATCCAGTCCAACCCCCCTGCCAGAGCAGGATCACCTATACCAGATCACACAGGAATGTGTCCAGGCAGGTTTTGAATATCTCCAGAGAGGGAGACTCCACAACCTCCCTGGGCAGCCTGTTCCAGTGCTCTGTCACCGTCACAGTGAAAAAATTCCTCCTCATGTTTACATGGAGCTTCCTATGCCTCAGCTTCCACCCATTGCCCCTTGTCCTGTCAACAGGCATCACTGAGAAGAACCTGGCTCCATCCTCCTGGCACTCACCCTTTATGTATTTATAAACACTGATGAGGCCTCCCCTCAGTCTCCTTTTCTCCAAGCTAAAGAGCCCCAGCTCCCTCAGTCTTTCCTCATAAGAGAGATGCTCCACTACATTTATCATCTTTGTGGCTCAGCACTGGACTCTCTCAAGCAATTCTATGTCCCTCTTGAACGAGGGGGCCCAGAACTGGACACAGTTACTTACTGAAAGACTAAAAGTTCTACTGCTTTTGATTTAAAAGTGAAAACAGCCACTCTATTTCAGGAAACATAGACTGTAAACCAACAATTTGTATCAGCTACTAGCTAATAAAGAGAAGTTTGTTTCAGATGATGCCTTTAAAATTGAAAAGTCACAGAGATGAAGTTTCTTTTACTCTGTATACCACCATATGGATGGTTTTGCTGTCATAAGCATTCTACAGAGATAATTGGAGAATTCCTATTTGAAAAAAAAAAAAAACCAACATAATATAAAGCTGTATCCATTTAAATGCCTAATAAAAGAAAAAAACCTGCACAAAAATAGGATGACATGAAGAACAAATAAATTATATGTGAGATGCTGATATGTGTAAGATAGTTAAGATTATAAATTACCTTTCTCTGCTTTTGGAAGTTAACTTTTTTCACAAATAGTATAGAAAGAATAGTAATGGAACACTGCTGTTGTTATGCTAATTTATAGAGAACTCATCAAAAAATTGGAAATGTAATTTTTCTAAATCTTCAATCTTCTGATAGCATTTAAATAATATACATTATTTTAGGGAGAGGGGGAGAAGGGAGAGAAGAGACTAAAGAGAATAAATAATGGTGCCAGTTCTACTCCATTTGCAGAGTTCATTTGAAATCCATATAGCTGTCCATTGAGCACACAATCTAACTCTTCAAATTATTGTCCCATGAGAATATTTATGTAGCCCTTCTAGTACTGTAGACAGTAAGATTGTAGCTGAACATGTTAGTGAATGTAATCTGTTTTCTACTTAAAGGATATGGTGCTGGTTTATATTTTTACATCAATAATTAGGGAAGTAATTTGTGTCCTTAGTATTTTTGAGGTTGTGTGATGTTGTCTATTGTAGAAGAGAGATTAATAAGCTAAAATAAAGGTGGGGAAGAAAAGGAACTGAAACATTAAGATCCACAAAATGTACTCTAAATTGGAATTCAAGAAACTGTTTCACTCTCTAATTAATAGGAATAAATAAAAACATTTTAGGGGCAAGGTAGCTCATCTGGAGTTTTGGGGGATCGAGGTTGGTAGTTTTTCTGGATATGCCTATCACACTTTACTGAAAGGCAGAGCCTCTGCTCATACTATAAAAGCTATTATTAGTCTAATGTAATTTTCTAAGTGCAGAGGAAAAGAACTGGTATGATTTTACAGGAATAAGAAGTTGTCTGAACTCATATTCTGAAACATTATGAACTACTTCACATGGCTTCTCTACACACTACCTGTTAAATCAATGCATGCAGGAATTAGTGACAAAGGATCTAACCTTGATCCCAGTAGATCTGATGAAATTTTTGTTATTATGAACAATACCAGCCTCCAGAAAATACTTTGGGCTATAAATATTCCATTAGCATTGCCATTTGGGATGCTTATGTTTTTGCATCCCCAGAAATATTTGTCTATCTGTGGTCAGTTAACACAAAGATATACTAAAAAAACCATCTTCCTCCAGCATGTAATAAATCATGAAAAAGAAAAATATTTTTCTAGTATTATATCTCCCTCTACTGGTAAAACATTATTCCCCTTATAATTAATTACAAAACTAGACTCTAATTAAAAAAGAATGTAACATGGTAGCTCTCATTTTGAAAATATGGTCCCAAAATTAATAGTTTTCAAAAGAGAAACAAGCATTAGGACTAAGTATTCTTTCAAAACTGGGTAATACAGGAAGTTCAGGCAAGGGTTATTCAAGAGATATTGATTCACAGGGGAAGTAGAATGATATTTACAGTGACGGAGTTTACTGGAGTTCTCTCAGTAATCTTCTTTAAAAACAGAATAGAAAACATGTAAATATGTAAGTAGCCTAAAAATGTTAATAATCTATTACAAAAACAAACAAACAAAAATTTACAATGTGCCAGTTTTGTCTGGGATAGAATAAATTTTCTTCATAGTCACTAGTATGGGACTATGTTTTGGATTTGTGCTATGAAACCTATTAGACTACTTTTATCTCAAACCATGAGTTTTCTCACTTTTATACTTGTCTCCCTTATCTTGCTATGGGGGGAATGAGTGAGCAGCTCTGTAGTGTTCAGTTGCTGACTGAAGTTAAACCATGACAAAAAGAAAGTACAGATTATCCCCTGGTACCCACTTAAAAATGTTAAACAATCAAAGCTTGGTTAAATAAGGTAAGCAGTAATGATTATTAAAAATAAATTATGGCTGTAAAAACAGACAACATTGACCAACCTGTAAATATTATTAAAACCTGTGAAACAGTGTAGTATTGATAATAAATATAATAAATGTCATAATAAACAACAACAAAAAAAAAGCTCAACATTCTGAAAAGTATTTAAATCAAACAAATCAAGAAGACATCTTGTATTCCTGACTAGTAAAATGACCTCAAGAAGTATTTTTCATTCTTCCTAAGTTTTTGTTACACTTCCCCAAATATATATGGGGAGAAACCACACTACAAACCTCTTCTGCTTTTCTAGAACAAAGTTGAGAACATTTTCTCTAGAAATTTTCCACCTAAAGCATTGGAAACTGAAATCATGACTAAGGTATTAATAGGATTTGCTGACTAAAGCCTGCTACAAACAGTAAATTTTGCCTTTATTTTAAGCACAGTTAGAGGAGTTTGTTGTGCCACGATCTACTTTTTATATAATAGCTTTAGGATGACAGTACTCTGTCTGGAGCCAGGAAGTTCGGTGTCTCGAATACAGATAAATAAAATTCCTCTTCTCCTTCCCAGAAGAGTGATGTAAAAACCCAGAACCATACACAAGGATGATCCAAGTTACATTTTAGGGGAATGTGTGATTTTGCAATTTTGAGTAAAGTATTTTGATCATCACAGTGCACAAACTAAACATTTTGTGACACAGTGCTCTCATTCTTCAAAATCTTATTTTCTCATTTTGATGATGAGGTGATGGAGATGACAGTACTGATCATAAATACGTTTTCACTGTGTGGTTTTCTTTTAGAAAATTATCAGAATCAAATAGCTTTACTACTTACCCAAGACAGTGAAATTATTATTAAAAAAAAAGCTTAAAAAATAAATCAGAATGTCCAAATAAGCAAGAAAGAAAGATTGAGAACAAAAAAAAAAAAGAAAAGAAAGATAAGGCAGCAGGGTGGGGTGGGGAGAGAAAGAGAGGACTAAACACAATAGGCACAAACTGAAACACAGGATATTCCATCTGAACATCAGGAAACATGCAAACATTTTTTTACTGTAAGGGTGACCAAACACTGGCACAGGTTGACCAGAAAATTTGTGGAGTGTCCATCCTTGGAGATCTTCAAAAGCTGTCTGGAT
>JAAGNO010005770.1:0-29168 GCA_033439905.1 Ceryle rudis | reverse complement strand
ACATGCGCACCTAGTCCCCCGACATCGCCAGCTGTAACGAACAGGTAGGCATGCGCGTGCGTCATCTCATCTGTGGGTGGGGGGTGGGTTGTGGTGTTGGGGGGGGGGGGGGGGGGGGGGGGCAAGTCAAACTGATTACCTTTTTATGTGAACATTTTTGGTAGTAATTTGCCATGGGTAAACCAGGTCAAGTAAAAGTGAAGACCAACCTGATCCTAGTTCAAAATAAAGGCTATTAGTTCTGCACTGTAAATAGCTGCCTAGTCTCATATATATGGATATATTAATAGCTCTTTTTGTTTAGGTTTTGTTGTTAGCAGAGACAGTGGTGGGTATAATACAATGAAAAAAATCATATCCTAGCCATTTCCAGCATAATCTAGGGGGTTAAATAAGAACAGAAAAATGCTTGTCCTGGATCATGCTGTCATGAAGGCCAACAGTAGATGCCTGGTATAAAAACTGTGCCAAGGTGGGATACTCCTCCCGCAGTATGCTTCTGCAGCTTACAGGAATGTGCAGCTTGGGGATATGTTTAGCCAGAGGCAGTACCTTTGTGTTTAATTGTCTATAATGATTTTCCCCCATGAATTTGAATAATGTCTTTTTTGCATCACTATTGCCCTTACGTAATGGGTTATACAGCTTAATTATAGGGTTTGAGAAGATATATTCCCTTCTGTGTTTTTTGAATACACTAGGTGATAATTTCACTTGATGTCGTCTGCATTTTGGTATTATGAAAAAAAAGGGAATAAGAGTTTCTTATTTGTCCTCTTTGTGCTACTGATTTAACAGTTCACTATTATGTTCCTCTGAAATTGGTTTTCCAGGCTGAAAAGGCCTAACCTCTTAATCAATCTTTGCATACAAATTGTTTAGGACTGTAGATCGACTTTGTCAGTCTTCATTTTTCTAGGTCAGTTCTACCATTTTTAAGACAGATGCCAGAACTGCACACAGTATTTGCTGTGCTGAGACGCCTTGGATTTATACAGTGATATATTAATCATTTCCTGTTTTCTCCCCTATTCTGCACCTCATAATTCCTTTCTGTTCAGTTAACTTTTTTGACTGCTTCTAAGCTAACATTTTGAAATCAAATACTAGCACAAGAAGATCCTCTGGTGTTCGCACTTCCTGCAAGGATGTTGAATATAAGGACATTTTAGTTAAATTAGAGTTAGTCCTTGATAGAAACATTGTGATAGAAGCCAAAAATGCTATTTGGAAGGGAGTAAAAATCAGACTCTTGCCTTTATGTTGCCCAACTTGCTTATCCATGAAACATTCCTGTACAGTGTCAAAAAATATTGTGGTGTGACATTTCAATCTACTTACGAGTAATAAAATTCTACTGTTACTGTGGTATTTCCAGTCCTGGCAGACTCTCTGGTTCTAATTTCTCCCTAGCTCCTCACTAGTATTAACTGTCCTTATCTCGACCTAATTGGCAGTAATGTATGTACTTTGCTTTGAGAGTTGCTTTTAAATATTTTGCCTGACACTTCTGTACGGGATCTGAGATTTGCAATTGGACACCCAAACACTGCTGTAGTTTTGCTGGTATCATGAGGTGTCTGTGGTGCTGTAGAATACACATCAGCTTTAATGAGGAAGGTCAAGTATGTAAACACACACGCAAACACATAGTCTTAACTTGTGAAAAAGAACCATAGATCAAGAGGTACTAAACCTAAATATTCAAGAGAAACATAGTCCTTACCTGTAGAGAATGAATGATGGAAGAAATCCAAAGCTGAATTGCTTGATTTGTTCCAAAGACTGCAAAATATTTTACATGTATTCATGAGCTAAACTTGACAACATGACCAAAACAGAATATTTGGCAACTGGTTCCTTACCTACAGCCATCTGCAAAATGAACTGAAACTTTGGGGATTTATATACAAACATGCTCTAGCTGTGGCTTGATCGATACTCAAGGACTTTTATGTCTTCCCTATTCTTTGTTCCTTTGCTGCATAATAAATTCATGTATATTTATCAGTACAGTGGCATCTGCCATCTGTTAATCCAGGCGCTAGATCTAAACAGTAGAAGTTCCCTATGCCAGTGGACTGTTCCCTGCTGTGTGCTGTGTTTCTGAAGTTAACTATCATTTCGCTATTAACAGGAGATTTAGATGTTGTTGCTTCCTTTGCCCATTTGTTGAATCTTTTAGATAAATGACAGAAAGGTATGGTGTCCCATTTTGGTCTGTAGTATCCTGTTTCACTTTTAGTTTAATGAAAATTTTAACTACAGGAATTTGCTTTTCTTGTACACTTTACATTACTGTTGATATACCATGTCAGCAGCCACTGGATTTCACTTCTCTTCATCAAATCTTGACAAAAACTCCTAATGGGATAAAGCACTTCCTGAAAATCTGGAGTAATCCAGCCAAATATCTCCCTGATGTGAAGCCACTGGCAGTACTGGAGATACAGCAAGAATGAATATTGGCTTGGCATCCACTGAATGTCTTTCATTTGGTTTTGGTAAATACACTTAGGAATTTTTTTTAAATGAATCATTCAGTCTCATCCATGCTGGCTATTCTTACTGAACCTATACTTTTTCTGACATTGATGAAACTTAATTGATCCCTAGACATGCTGTTGATGATAACTTAAATCCTGCTGCTGCAAAAAGTCCATATCTCAACAGGAGATTTATCCGGCATATTCAGATGAAGAGCAGCCTAAGCAGACAAGGACATTTTTTGTCTCAAACTTGGCTGGAAGAAAGGACTGCACAAAGTTAAATGGTGCCTTCAAGTTCCCGGGAATGCAGTGGCCAGTAATTTAACTGGAAGGATCACTATGGGCATCTGACAGGCCTCCTGCCAGGCTCTCTAAAAGCCCTGCTGGAAGTTTTCCTCCCTAGACCTGGAATCACGTGCAGCCATGGATTGGAATTTCTTCCCCCAGCTCTGTTTTTAAACAGGGAAAAGACACCAAAGGCTTCCAGTTATTAAATCAATTTTTCATTTAGAATATAAAATAATAAATCAGGACACGACAATTATTTAAGATGTTCTTATAGTTAAACCAGCTGAAATATAATGAATCTCCCTTGGCCCACTCTCATCCTTGCTGGTCTGGCTATTTCCCCTTGTCCATCAGCTGTCACTGAACAAACCCGTACAGCCTCTTCTGGGTTGCTAAGGAAGTGTGTGTCTCAGGGTACTATTTCATGCCACTTTTCACGCGGTTTGCCACTGAAATGGTAGTACCCTCTTCTTTGCACTTTTAATGCTTCTGATTTTTTTCCTCTGGGTCGAGTGTAGCACTAGTTTGGCCACAGGGTAAGGAGCCTTACCTTGCTGCTGCTGAAAGACTAGATTTTTTTTGTTGTTGGTTGGTTGGTTGGTTTTTTTTTTTTGGGGGGGGGATTAGTTTTCCATGAGATTGTCAGATTAAAGAGTAGGATCAAATCTTTTGGCAGTAGCAGTCAGGTAACTATGGGCTCACTTATTTGGGGAGTCTCAGAATCCCTGTCATGTTACATATATGTAACATGCACACATGTTATTTTATGCACTTTAGAAAGAAAAGAAGATGAAAATTAGTGCCTATGTAGAAACTGCAGATAGCTGGAAAACATGCACGTGTTACTTTCCATTAGCTGCCCTGGGTAGTTTAGTTCCTCTTTTCTCCTTCACAGGGAGATGTTTGAAAAAGGGCTCTGTCTTCACAGGAACATGCTATATTCCACACCTCTGAAACAAGATCTTGACAATATTTCAGATCAAGAAATTTAAATACTGTTTATTTAGATCCTGGTGCTGTATCATCTTCCTAGGATTGTTTTGGGTTTTTTTCTCCTTTCTCTCCTACCCCATTGTGCAAGCTGCTCTGAGCATTTTGAACTATTGTTCAGTGCTGGGCTGTGTTCTATGAAGTGTGTCAGTATGTTTGTAATTGGTGATGTGATTCTTGTGTATGAGCACACATGGGTATGAACAGACAAGCATAGACTACTGCTATCATTCTTCCATCCAGGGGATTTCACTGGAGAGGAAGAAACTCTAATTTTCATGTCTACTTATAGATTTGGAACAGGACTAAATAGTTTTCCAGAGACACTGAGCTTTGAATCAGTTACAATTCCACATGGTCAAAAGACCAAAGAAAAATGACCTATGAGGTGAAGAGCAGAGATAAACACATTCATTTGTTGTATGTGGGGCCAAGGAATGCATGTTTTATCCAAAACACTATGGACACTTCACGCTTTTTTATTAACATATTCCCAAAACCATAGCAGGATAATGCTTGTTGTTTGCACTGGGGGTGAGAGACAAAAATGTCTTGTTTTGATGCCTGGTGTCCCGATCATTTGATAGGGAATTTGGCCACAGAATATCATGGATGCACGTTTAGCTTGGTGTGGCCACACTTCCTTCCTTGAAAGCCACAGTGGGAGGAGGGGGAGTGAAAAGGTAGGTCTACTCTGCATTGCATCCTGTGTCTGCCTCAGAAACACTCTGGAGTCCATCAGTTCAGAAATAGCCACAGTAAGTCAGTCCAGCAGACAGGGCAGTGAAAAGCTGTATGACAACTTCCAGCTTGCCAGTTAGAAAATGGAGAGAATAGAAATCTCTAGATATCCTACTTTGCCTAAAGTCATACGGGGCTTGGATCCTGAGCTCTAGTCCAGGACTTTAACCCTTCTGCTGGCAATTTGTTTGTTATGATTATGAATTTCATTGATTCTTTGAGCCATTTCTGTTGTATTTATCATCAAATGACTCCTTATCTTTTAGGAATAATGTTGTTCAGCTAAGTAAGAGAATCTTCTGTCCCTATTTTTGGCTCTTCCAGAGGAAGAAGTACTTGAGAAGATAAATAGAATATACCATTTTATAAAGGAAAACTGTATATATTATTACAGGAGAAAAATATGTGAAAAAAATGTGATTCCAAAAAGAAAGAATCTATGCGTCAAACTGAGTATTTTGCTTAAACACAACTACAATTGTCAAACAGAAGGTGTTGTCCGTGTTCTTATTCAAAAACTGGTTTATAATTCCTGACATTATTTCTTGGTGATTATTGTATGTGGAAGAAAAGTGACTGCACTTGTCAGCCACTTTCCCTACACAGTGATAATTCCTTTTCAGAAATTATACAACCTTGTAGCCTACTGAGAAGTAAATTAAAAGGCACTGAGATTTATTCCCTGAATTGAATCTCCAAATCAAGTTACAGTTGCTCAAAGTATTATTTATTTTCCTTTTACAAAGTTAGAAAAAGGCTACTAATGACATTTTGGAAAAAAAAATGTGCCTATATAATACTTGACTTCAAAATCACATGGAAACATAGCAATTAAGTTCTGTGACACTCCCTATACTCTTCAGTTCATTCTATTTCTTTATATACAGATTAGAGACCTCATTCTCCTTCCCCACTTAGATATAATTCCAGTCAGGCATTTGGAGCTGCACTGCTATAATACTGTTGTCAAAAGAAACAGCAACAAAATGTGAGTGGAGACTGAAGAATACCCAGTGAGATTGCTGCTGCTGCTGAATAACAGAATCATGTTAATAATAACAGAAGATGACCAGATTGACAAGAGCACAGAGGAGGGTTAAATGTCATCACCAAAAGAACAATCAATAGGAATTTATTGCTTAGTTGCAAGGATATCTGGAAGTAAATGCAGGAGGTATTCTTACAGGACTGCCAGAATAAAACTGAGACGTAAAGTAAGCACAAGGTATAGCTTTGAAGTTACCAGGTGGAACCCACTCAGAAATAACTGAGCAGAACAGAAAGAGGGTCTGTATATTTAGAAATATCTTAGGGTATGCCCAATGAGAACTAAAGACAAGAGCTAAAACCAGAGTAGTCCTCAGAAAGGAAGAAGGAAAAAGATGGCATCATTGGCACTATCAGTGATCGTCAGGGTTCAAGAATTTTTGCAGTTCCATAGCTCTGGAAGGGGACAGTTTTACTTTGATGTCCTCTTATTAGAGGACAAACATGTCAATTTCTTGACTTTAAACAGGCAGCATTTGTTAGGCAGAACCAAAGACAGAGAGGTAAAGAGAAAAGAGCTATGGCTTATCTTCAGCAAGGTGGAATCTGCTTCAAGAATATAGATGGGGAAAGAGTGACATTTTCTGTTCTCATCAAGTGGAGAGAAGCTAGGAAAGAAAGAAGGAATAATAAAAAGAAATGGGAAGAGGTGTTAGCTTTTATTTGCTCTGAAAATAGAGCCTTCACGTACTGTGTAATAATGAGAAAATATTTGAACTTGAGGTTGAGTAAATCTGCTCCAAACTTTAATGAACTTTGAATTGTGCCTCTGTATTGTTAATGCCTCTTTAATGGAAAAAAAAAAAAAGATTGGAAATATGGGCAAGTTACAAGTTACAATGAGCATAGTAGTGAGACTATAAATATACTAAACTGTTGTAATAACCATAAATCTGAAAATGTAAAATAAATTTCTGAAAACAGAAATGTGTTTGGATATCATAAAATGTCTCATTAAATTTTTAATACTTTATTTTCAAATTTCCAATTCTATATCATTTTAATGAGACAAATAATAAAGAGAAATTATAATCTCTGGCTGGTCACAAAGGCCACTAAAAGTTTTAAGGAAGAAAGAATGAAGGGTGGGTGGAAGCTATCACACTATAAAATGAAGTAGAGGTTCATAAAGTAGCAATGAATTTGCATGTTTCATATCCTCCATATTATATTCTCCAGAAACAGAAAGTTACATTGTGGGGTCTTCTTTCCTGCTGAGACCAAACTGATAAAGGCACAATTTCCAAAAGCAATTACAGGTTCACCTGTTGATCTACAATATGGGGTTGAGGTCTGAAGACTACATAGACTGCAGTTATTCTTTCAGTATGACATGGAAGTGAAAAAAGACATTTACACTCAGAGATATGATAAGCCATCCAGGAGCTTACAGCTCTAGAAAGGGATTTTTGCATAAGCATGATACTGCAGGAGAAACAAGGATAAAATATGATGGTAATTAAGTAACGATTGTGCAGTGTGACCTGGAGGCCACTGAAGGTGGAAAGATTGCTGCATGATTGATTTTGAGCAGCAATGCCATCTTTTTTTTTTTTCTTTTTTTACACTGACGTAGCAGTGGTAAGTCATGGCTGAAATAAAGACATTTCTTGCATGTCAAACAAAATGATGGGTTGAAATATGTGAGCTTTAACTATGATCATCAGGAGAGCTTTTAGCTTTAAATTTAGCCTCCATGAGATGCATCTGAGATGAGGTAATCATAAATGGTTTAAAAATCTCTCACAAAGGTAGATGGCTTCTACAGAGAAAAATGAAAGGGTCACTTTGGTCATTCATCTATCAGAGATGCTCCAGTTCACAGAAATAACCTGTACTGTGTCAGAGGAAGCTAAATTGAGCTAAGTCAATGGTAACTTTCATGATTAAAAGATACCATCTTGCTTGAAAAGTTGATGGGAAATATGGAAAACCCTCATTCAAATAACTGAATAAATCCTTAATAATAATCTTCAAGTTGACTTGTATTTCATGCGTGCACTAGATAGTAAAGAAGATAAAAGAATATATAGAAATTAGAAACATTATTATTACCCAGTATCTGTTACAGTGCTGGTGGCAAACTAAAGTGACAGCAAGGTAAAGAGAGGGGCATCAGCCTTCATTCATTTTTGAAATCAATTAGGTTACAAGTCACTGAAGTAAACATGAAGCTATAGTCCTTGAAATCTGAGGAACTACTGGGTTACTGTCAAGCACATTTAAGGAGAATCAGGCTAAACCATCACATAGGTATTTCAGTCTGTGCTAGCAGTGTTATATACACAGCTCTTCCTCGGGACTTTCTGGTCTGCTGCTCTTTGTTCTTCCTGTGTTGCCACACAGTGCCTGCGTGATTTTCCCCACTCTTTTGTGTTGTTATAAATACATGGGATTTCTTCCCTGGGAGTTGTTGACTAGCTAGCTTTTATCAGATTTTACCCCTCTTCAGTCTGAACAAAGTTTACAACAGGATGGCATTCCCCTGAACTTCCCAGAAAAAACAACGTAGGAAGGCAAGTCCTTACAGGCTGTGCATACAGTGTGGGTCACAAGAATATTGCATAGTTTGTATGTGACTCCTCCATCTTTGCAGGTCTATATTTAACCGCAAGACTAGAATGCAGTGATTTTGGTGGGTTTGTTTTCTAAAAGGAAGATCAGCAGGGATGAGAAGCTCCAAAGGGAGCAGCAGAGTGACTGAGGCTGCAAGGAATGGCTGGTTGGGCACATGTGTTAGTGTTTATTAGCTGTGCATAAGCCATCTGCTGAAGGAAAAGAAGCAACAGGGAACCAGTCATGCTGAGTGGAAAAGATGTGAGAGCAGCACTATGGATGGCCTTGATGGCTCAGCCAAAAGGGAGAGAGAGACAGTCAGGATGGAAGTGCAGAGGGAGAGGAGGAGAAGGTGACTTGGCTCTGTGAACACAAAAATACTTGTCAGCTTCTGGTGGGTTTTTTTTCTGACGTCGTTACTGAGGACTAATTGCTCAAATAAGGTAAGAGTGCACATGGTATTAGGACTGGAGACAGTGCTCTCTGCATTTCTCTTCTCCCCTTCTGTGAAACTGTAAGAGGAAAGAGGACCTTAAATCAGTACATCTAATCACAGGAGAGAGTTAACATCATTGAAAGGTCCTTTGCCTTGGGATTTAGTACCTGGCATAAAAATTCTGAAATCATTGACAGACATTGTAAATTAGAGCTTGCAGCTTAAATTAAAAGGACTACAGGAAAAGAACACAAAGGTTATAAATTCAAGGATTTTTAGTTAAGGAAATGTCAGAACTAAGACATACATAGAATATGTTCAGTTCTAGAGTGGCCAACACAGATCTGGTAATACATACCTTAAAGAAAAATTTGCAATGGGGAGGGTCAGAGTAAACAAAGGAAGAAGTACTTTTCAGCTGTAAGAGGCAAGAGAGTAAACAAACAGTGGAAGGAGAAACAGCATAAGGCAATAAATGGCTATTCCAAAATATTGCAAAATGACTCATCTGCTGCTTAAATGCCTGTTGATACAATAAGAACTTTAGATTTTGATCAGTACATAAAACTGAAGGAACCTTATATGAACCTGACTGCATTAAGCTGAATTTTCAAAATTACTCAAATGAAGGATTGTCCAATCTCCGCAATAAATACCAGCTTCTTTAGGAAGTAAGACTTTAATGCTGTGACATTAATCTTGCAAGTACATTTTTATTCCCCAAATAAAACTGGAGAGAAGAAAAAGAAACTACAATATGAAAGAATTAGAACTGAAGAATTAGAATGGCTTTGACAAAAAAAGTTGAGCATGAACATTCTGTGGGTATTTTCCATGTTACCTGGAGGTAACCAAGTGCCCAAGAGGCTGTCTCATTATCTGCCTTGGCCATCAACTATGAAGTATAAAACAAAAAACTGGTTTTTATTCTTATGGGTAATAAATGAGGTGTAGTATTTCTTTGTAATCGTGCAACATATTTTGGAATGAAATATAAAATGGAGACAGAATTCTGTATTCTTACATGTGTGAAATGTGAAAGAAGCTATTTCAAAACAGTGTGCATAAACATCGCAATATTGTCTTTAGCATTTACTAGGAAGAGTTCTAAGAAGTGGTCATTTTATTACATTCTTTCTGTCTTAAAGTGTGCTAGCAGCATTGTTAAAGCAACTTTTTCATTTTGCTGTTCTACGTAGTTCTACTTTGGCTGGATAGTAATATTAGCTGAAATAACGCTTCTTATCTCCAGCCACTCTTCTGTTGTCAGCTATGATTTCATGTTCTGATTTATAGTGCTTTAGACTGTCTTCTGCCTGATGCCTGCTTCAGATGATTTTTCAATGGTGTAACCCACAATAACATCAGGAGTGTCTGAAGGAGACAATATTTTTGCAAATAAAGAGGGAGGACAGGGTACTTTAATTACATGGCAATAGAGAAGCCATCAGCATAATTAATTTCTGAAGATTCGTAGGGCTTAAAACATGGATTACTTAGGACTTTCTTTTGATATCAAACAAATGGTTGCTTGCTTGTTCTTACAAGATGCCCTATCAACTGGAATACTAGTTGAATCCCAGAGCTTTTTTAGGACAGCAAGAGAAATACACTATCTCTCTTTCCAGTTCATTTTGCTGGTAAAGGCAGAGAAAGATGGTTCATTGCAGGGAATGAACTGAAAATGTAAGGGATTGCTGCAGCTCACCTTTTTCTTATTTTTCTTTTCTTTTTGTTAAACAGCTGCTTTGAATATGAACAGTGGTGCATACCCTGTTAAGGCTTTTATGCTCGTAAAACAAGGAATGTTTTTTGCGCTAAGTCACATACCTAAGTGATGAGCATAAAGAAACTTGAGAAGGCAGAAGAACAGATAATCTTGTAAAGTCAGACTCTTCTTACCATATGCATTTTTGTGGCATTAACTCTAAATCTCATTTCCTAGGTTAAATTAGATTTTTCTGAAGCCGTCTTTGTATTATTTTGTTTTAGTTTATTATTCTAGGTGCTTCAAACCTACATAGGAAAATTTTTGGTGAGAAAGCTAAATTGTGCTGTGTTAAAAAAAACAGACAAAAGCACGAGGCTGATTTAAACAGCAGTTTAATCTCATACTCAAAGATTATTAATCTATCATCTGACAGTCACAGATAGGCTAATTGCCCTGCAGTTGACAAATAAAAAGGCATTTTACTAGTATTATGTGGGAGGTATAAGCTAATATCAATTCTTATGTTGCCTAGTTATAATTTTTAATTGTGTTCAGAATTATTTAATTAACTTTGTAATTATGAAGTAAAAAGAAGTGAAGCATACAATCCAAAATCATGCCAATGAAAAAATTGCAATTACCTGTAACAGACTTTGGCTCACACATGTACTGCTCTGGTTCTCAACAAAACTGTAGTTAAAAAAAAAATAAAGAAAGATTTAAATTAGGAGCTCAAAGGAGGATAGTGGGGAAGCCTGTGAGGAGAGCGAGATAATGTTAAGATTGCCAGGTGGGTAACTGATACCACTAAACTTGAAAATGCTTATGTCAAAAATATAATTCAAAGTGTGTCATATAAAAGAAGAACCAGTGTACTCCTAAGCAAAGGAAAACAGCTTTTCAGGTGAGTACTGGTCTCAGTGAACATGGCACAAAAAGTGCTCTACAAGAAATGGTGGATGGTTGTGGCTCATGATCCCTCTGTGTACAACCCTGTATAGTCTTTTTTCCATGAAAGGTTTGAGAGGAGTTAAATACTGCCATAGGCTGTCCAAGGGTATGGTGAAAAAAAAAAGATAAAACACAGTTAGGAAAGATGATAGAGGTATTGTTGAGGTTCAAAAGTCAGTCACAGCTCTTCTATGATAGCCTTCCAGAAAAGGACCTATGGAAGCTGCACTTTTTATTTGGGGTAAAACAGGAAGATGGCCAAGGATGAGGAAAGGCCCTTTTTTTTTGGTTATAGATGCTGACCCAGAAGTTGGAGATCTGTTCATTCATGTGTCCTCCAAGCTGTGGTGACTTTCACAAGTCAAGAGAAGGGGGAAATCAAAACTGTCTTGGGTTGACAATTTAAGGAATTTATAATACCAGTTGAAATCTCAGTGTTGACCTCTCAGAGACTGGAATTTATTGCTCTGTTGTGTTAGACTGTTTGTATGAGATAAGATGAGGCCATGAGGCCAATTTTTAATTGACTAGGGTAATTTTCACAAATCACTGTAAGTGGCCTTTATTCTCAGCCTCATCTGAGACCAAATATGCAAAGGACCATCACAGCTTTATTTATACTCCTTTATTTGGAACCAAAATCCTCTAAACCTCGATTAAGGCAGATGATAAAATTGTAATGTTGGACTATCTTACACTTCAGTTCCATCTGCCACACCATTTCTGTGATAAAGCAGGGCTCCTGATCTTAAAAGCACCTAATTGTGCTACTGTCAGGAGCAATTAGAAAAATTCAAAGTATAAATTTTCAGTGATAAAATAAAACCAGCTTCCTGTTGCCTCAAAGTATTAGCTAATACGAGGAATGATACATTTTCTCAAATGCACTTATTCTCACCTAAGTAAGAAAAACAGAACTGAACAAACCTTTGTGAAGTTCAAAAGTACAACTTACAAACTGGCCTTGGCACTCATTTGTAAGCAAATGAAGTACAGTCTGGACAGAAATTTCCCTTCTCATTCTATCAAGTGTTGCTTTGGTTTGTGCCAAGTGAGTATGAAAGTGATCTTTTGGCATATTCCTGAACTACTACTGATCTTCATTTCACTATAGATTTTATTTTCCAGGAATGATCTACTGTTAGACCATAAGTAAGTGTCTGCTCCATCAACAAAATGCAGACTAATATAAAGTAAGGGAAAAAAGAATCCCTGTGTTGGTCACCCTCCTATTACACTCTCTCTGGGAATATTGAGAGTGGGGCATCCTAACCCTGCACACTTGCAGCTGCTGGTTTGAGATGTCCATGGGGCAGCAGAAATACCTGCTTCAGTCCTTAACAGAAGGGAAGTCCCTCCATTGAGCAGTATAGTATTGGAAGGTGCTCACAGAGGAATAAGGCTTGCATGGATGCGTTTATGTGCAGGCAATGCTTCCATGTGGGGCCAGAGTTGAGGAAACTTTATAGTGACACCAGAGCTCGCATGAGACAGCAATGTGGCAAAGGCATGTAAATGTTGCACACTTCGACAAAATAACCTTTATGCTAAAGTAACAGGCTAAGACTGACCCCAAGTCATAAACTTTATCACCAGGAAAGAGGCTTGGGGGCCAGAACAGCTTTGCATACTGTAGGTTGCCATATACAGCTGGGAGGGACTTCACTTTGGTGTCTTTTCTCAACTGGGCAGCAAGGAGTGGAAAATGTCTGTGTGGCACCCACTCTGCCTTGAGCATGGCTGAGCGTCTGGAGACCAAGACACACTGTCAAAGAGCAAACCCCTGCTCCAACCCCCAGTGTAGTGAAATCCTCCCCACCCATTCTGGATGAGTGGAGAAAAGGTGGCATCACAGCTCCTGATGGTTTTCACTGCACTGGTGCCAAGAGTCTCTGACACAGGCACTGATGCCGCCACTTTGTCACACAGCGGTATCCAATGAAAGAATACTGTGAGGGTAATTGGCCACTGGAACAGGTTGCCCAGAGATGTTGTGGGACCAACACAACACAACTCCCATCCTTAGAGATATGCAAAACCAGGCTTGACATAGCCCTGACCAACCTGCTGTAGCTGACCTTGCTCTGAGAATGAGGGTTGGACTAGATGATCTCCTGAGGTCCCTTCCAACCTCAGCTATTCTGTGAGCCTGTGATTTTGACAGTCCAGGTATCTGCATGCCTAAATCAAATTCAAAATTGAAATTGAAATAATATTGTCTAATTTCAAGGTATAATTTGCCTGCAATTTAATTCCTGACCCATCTATTCAAGGCACCGGCAGATGCATATAGTAATTATAATGGAAAAAATTACATCTGTAAAACAAATCATATACCACAAACATTCATTCTTTAAGAAACTTAATTAAATATACATATTTTAGGAGAAAATGGATGAATGTAAGTACCTAATAGCAAAAAAGAAAGTGTTCTGATAACAGTGATTTTGATGCAATGCCATTCTTCATTATGTTTATTAAGATTTGTTTACTAAACTGGTCTACCTATTTTATTCTCACCTAATTAAAATGAATTACAAGATGAGTAATTATGCTTGCAGTCAGACCTGCTACACTGAGCAGATTATTTACTTGAGCTCTAATTTTACAGCCACATCTGATTTTGCAGTATTAGATTTTAATATGTGGATGCTCATCTTCCTTCTTGTATAGTGTCTAAAATGAAATTACTTACGTTGTGTGTAATTACAGAGACTTTCGAGAGCTATTTTGATGAAGAGTGAGATAATTTCCCACTTTACCATGTCAAGATGGAATTTAAGCTGTGGAGCTATCTGTGGCGTGAATATACACGTACCTTATATTACTGTCCTTTGAATAATATTAGAATAATAATTTCATAAACATATGTATGTACCACTGGCTTACACTGGGCACATATAGAAATCTCTGTTCAGGACATTTATCATTTGAATGGGTTAGAAGCATATTGAAATCAGTGGGCATGGGTTCAGTATCTTTCACGTAAGGAAGTTGCTCTCATACTAATATAACTGTTTATTTCTCTCTATTTATAAATGCATATTATATTTTTCATTTTAAATGTTAACTGTTTAAAAATATGGTTTGGTTTGCCTAAATGACACAGGTTCAGCACTTTATCTGGAAAACAATAATAGGTGTTTCTATGTCAGTAAAATATAAATTTTCATCTTATAATCAGAGGTGATACATAGAAATTAAATGCTCTAAAGAATTGTAAAAAAACCTGCTTAAATACACATCAACCTCAACCTGCTATATGAGACTGGCATCCAAGTTGGTATCTAAATGGATGAAGCTGTGTTTTTTAAAATTGTTCTGGTGAGTTGGATCCGCTGATCAGGGGCTAGAGGCACAGCAACGCTTGGGGGAAGAACAGACCGAGGCTACCGTTCTCTCCCCGTACATTTCTCATTCATTCAAGTTGAGACATAATGTACACTATGATTACTTTATTAAGAAGAAATACAGTGATTTAAAGAACAGGTTGGCCAGTTTCTACTGTACATCAGTGATGCTGAGAACAGAAACTGAACTTTATTATCCAGGGGGGTATTGGCTCTATAAACCAATGACATCTGAATAAGACTACAACCTCTTCAGAAACAGAACTGCCCTGAGAATCAAAGCAAATAATCAACTTACTAAAGCATGATCCAGTGTAGTATATTTGTTTCAAGTTGCTAAACCCATTCTTTATGAGAGTTCTGTAACTGTACCCATTGTCTATAATTAATTATAAATTATATTCCTGCAAGCCTAGTTAGATATGCATGCTAAAATTAAAGGAGTGTTTTGCTTATCCTCATTGTGGTAGCTCCTATATATCAAGGATAAAATGTACAGCAATTTGCTCATGTAAGCTAAAATAAGTTGTTAAAACCTGAAACAATATAATACCATATTGATTATTTGGGGTTCTTTTTGTTTATATTAATATTTAGGTAATGTTGCAATGCAAAATAAAATAAAATAAAAAAATCTAGAGACTAATGAAAACCTCAGACAAATATTTCCCCTTGACTGAATTTTCTGATTATCTTATACAACCAGAACACACTAGGCTCTTTAAAAATGTGATGCACAGTAAGAAATGGAGCATTGGAAATGTAGCAATGATATTGCATATATAACCATTCATTAAAAAGGACCCCACTGCAAAAAAAAAATTAAAAAAGCAAATTTATTTTAAGGTTTCTTTAATGGCATTAAATCAGCACTATTTTCTTTGATGAATGTCGTAAGAATGCTCTAAGCATTTTTAAAGCATGTGAGGGTAAAAGGAGAAAATTTAGAGAGAAACTATGCTGAATAAGCATTTTAATCTATAAAATTTTGATAATAAGGTAAACAAGTCTTTAATATCATGCTTTAGATATATAACTAAGAACTAGTACTTTTTCAGTATTTAATTAAGAGACTTGTGTACCTTTCCCTGAGAAATAAAGGGAAAATATAAACTGAAGTCAGCATCATCCATTTGAAAATCTTTTTTTTTCAGACCTCCAAATACACCCGGTCTATTTCTTTGTTTTGTTTTGTCTTGTTTTTTAAAACAGGAAAGAAAAACAAAGAGAGGATGCCATCAGAAGAGCTTTCCGATTTATTTTTCTTGACCTATTTGTCTTCATAGCTATTGAATAGTGAAGAAGAGTTTCTTCAAATCTGATTGACCTTCTCTTAGAAAATTTGAAAGCTGCATCCTTTGGTAAGGTTTCTTGAACAATCTTTTCAAAGGAAGAAATTTCAGCTCTATGGAAATAAATTCATCAAAGGATTCTGCTGAGATTTCACAGACAGTTTAATGCCCAGATTTTTAAACTCAAAGATTCTGATAATAGCTTTTCACCTATTTGCTTGATTGCCTCAGAAATGTTACTTAAATTATTATAAATTAAGCATGGCTTACTTCTGTAGGGGATTTTTAATGTGTAAGTGACACAGTTATGGATACCTCACATTCCACAGGAGGGAGCCTCTCTCCTGCTGAGCTTGAAGCAGGACTTTAGTGTAGGAGCTTTTTATCTTTTGAAATCTGTACAAAAAGATAATGCCTTGTACAGAAATTTAGAGCATGTCTGAGTAACTTCTAAAAAAAAAAGGGACACCCCCCCTTTTAACTATCAATGAAACTTTGTGATAAACAAAACTTATGCCATTGAAATAACTGAGAATTTATAACAAACTGATTTTGAAAGACACCATCTAAATTTTAATCTTCCTGTCAATTGTGCTGAAAACTGGTGTTTTTTTTGTTGTTGTTGTTGCTGTAGTTGGGTTTTTTTCCATAAACTAATAGTTTGATAAGAAGTTGAAATAGGTTTAAAATATACATTTTCAGAAACAAGAAGCTGTTTTGGAACCCTGCAAAACAGAAGGGACTTTGAAATTCTTCATGTGTGGCTTTTATAGAATAATTTTGAAATTAATTAACCAGCCTTGATGAAAAGCATAGGTTTTTAGATGTAAACATTAAAGCAGTACTGTCTGAGCTAAGCATTATACAAGCACAGAGAATGTGTTTATTATACTGGCAGGGATTGTGGCAACCCTGAAAAGCTCACATACCTTTGGAAGGATGAACCTAAGTGGACTTCTTGTCCTGAAGGCTGTTCTGAAGCAGGAAATTAAACTTACAAAGGAGGAAGCTTAACTAGTTAAGGCACTCAGGAAACACGGAGAGGATTAAATTAAATCTTAATAAAGACAGGAGACAGCAGCCTCCCCACCAAACTCTAAACTGTGTTCAGTTCTTCCCACAGGACAGGACAGTAGACTTTGAATGGCTTGTTCTGGCAACATTGACTCAGGCACTTCATCTCCAGTGCAAGGTCATTTATTTGAATGTTCTCCAGTGCTTTGCATTTCCTTTAACAGCAAACCTCTGGAGAGGTTTTAATGCAGCAAGAATATTTTGGATTACCCCTTGAGGGTGCTTCAAGGCTCTGACAGACTTAAGGGGTTTTAAGAGTATACTGAACTACTGTCTCTAGTCCCTTCTCCTTCTCTTTTTTACATATTGCAGCTCCTAGGACCTGCTATCTGCTTGCAGGTGATCTCAGCACAGCCATCCATGTAGCACAGTAAGTAGGATTCATATCCCCACCTGATATCCACCTGGATGAGTCCTTGGCTGTGTAAGAAGGTATTTGTGAAAGAAACGTCAATCTCTGATTGTGTGAGTTTTTGCTGATCACAAATGCAAGTTTATGAACACCATCACTGACCACAGTGGCCTAATGCATGTTGTCCATATCTTCTGCATCTCTATAGACAGTTTAAACACAGCCAAGAGCCAACAGACAACATCTTTCCTCCAACTGACAGGACCACCAGTGTCATCACACTAATCCAAACTGTGAGGGATGCTACATATTCCTTGCTGTCCCAAGTCACATATTTTACCAGAGAATTTATGGATTACTGGGTGACCTAAACAGATACTGTGTCTCTGGCAGGTAGCATAATGTGATGTTGGGCTAACTGCAAAATGTCCTCCCTTAAGGTTTTCAAATGCAGTCTGGATAATTACAAGTTGCTGAATCTTCCTGAAACTCTGAGAAGTCATCAGGGAGCTGATCCACCTAGACCAGGTGTAACAGTATGGAGATCAACTAGGCCACACTTTTGTAATATGTGACAGACAAAGGCCATGGGCTCAGCTTGATTGAAGAAAGAGTGGTCTGGAAGCCATATATTCCTCTAAAACATGAGGGCTGTGTCTGTCTTATCAACATGCCCAAATACTTGTGCCAGTATGGCCACAAATGTCTTTCTCAGCTGCACAACATACTGCGTTGGCTGCCCCATTTCTTAGTAATCTGGTCTGCTCCTCTGTCTGCTGGGACTTTAATTGATAGGACCTCCAAAACAGACTCGAGACCGATGACCACACATATCTGTGGACTTTAATGGGGTCACAGATCCTTTCCTGTCGAAATGCACTAACATGAAATAATCCTTAAAGGGATTATTTAAAATGTCTCACTGAAGAAGGAAGCTGTAAGGGACAAAATGTAATACCTGATAAATGATAAGTGAAATGTCACATTATTTTGTAGGCATTTAATTTTTTTTTTTTTTTTTTTAATCTACTAAACGTGGGGATACACAAACCATTTAAGACAAACCAGTAAAGAGGCACTAGACCCAAAATAATCTAAATAGTTCCAAATGTTTTGGCTGGATGGTATAGTGGCTTGTAGAGACCCTGTTCTGTGAGGCAATACACAAGACCTCAAAAGGGAAGCTGCAGGACAGAGAAAAGAGTGGAGCCATCACAGGGCAAATAGTGTAGAATATGAAGATGCTTATGAGTAATCTCTAGAAAGGCCCCAATTAATACATAAATACAGACATAAAGTCCACTGCTATACTAATGAGGATAATATGATTGCTCCCAAGCTAGCTTGGACATCCTCAGCTCTGAGAGTGACTGAAACAGGAGCACCACAGCTTGCCTCTGTCTCACTCTGGCATGGTTAGCTCATTTTTATGGAAATCTCTGCTGTGGGTTTGAGCCAAAATAACTGTTGTGTAAGAGCCTGTGAGCTGCTGTGGAGCTCACAGCTACCCTACAGAATAAGAAGTGGATGGCTTTTGTCCCCAGAGTGCTCAGATTTCTCCAAGAATGAAGCAGATCTCCAATTTAACAAGGAAAATTCTGATAAAAACTCTGTCTGGAAACCTTTCTCCTCTGGATTTTTAGTATGTTATCTCTGCATCAATGATGGGGAGAAAGTAGTTCAAAGAGGTGAAATGCTCTGGCAGAGATTGTAAGGCAGATTGGTGCTGGAATGTGGATGACCATGCACATTCCGGTAAGATGTTTCAGCTGAAGTCACTATCTCACAAGTCTTTTAAAGATTTAATAAGGTCTTTCAGAAGAAATCTGAATATTGAAAGTGAAAGAGATGCTGTTGCATATTTTATGAGGTATTTTTCAACTACAGCGATAAAATTTTAAATGCTGTTTCATCTCTCTTTCTTTTTTTATTTTCTAGAATCACTGACACAATAATTGTTTCACAGCAACCTTAGACCGAGGATCCATTTAACAATGTGGGGAAGAGAATATAACATAACATACGAGCGCCTGAATACTGTTTGTTTCTTAGAAATTTCTCAGAAGGGGCATGCGTAAAAGAAGGGTTTTAACCCTTCATATTTTTTGCATGCTAACTCCAGTCAGAAATTTAACAATATACATGTAAAACATATATATATAACACAATAATATCTGAGAACATGGAAAGATCTGTTATTTTTACAGTTCCATTGTTTCCTTTTAATTCTTTAAAGACTGGGACAAGCCAAAATATTTTAGCCAAGAGTTCCTGTCTTCCTTGGTTGAAAGTAATGATGAGAGATACATCAAAATAGCAGTTATTTTTTTCAGGGGAAAACTTAATGGACAGAGTTTTGCAAGATACAATAACCTCTGATTAATTTATCTCTATCTCCACTTAACATCAGCTATTCCTGCTCTCTTCTCCTTTCCCCTTCAGTTTCATTCTGCAAAATAACATCCCACACTTCCTTAATAGTAAAGACTGAGCAAAAGTTTTCGACATCCCTCTCTTCTTACCTAAGCTCAAATTTGTTTTATAGCAAACTAAGAATTTGAACAAGACAGTTTGTTTTATAGTCTTCCTTTTGCTATTAACGGGCATGTGCCATATATTATCCCTTAATTTGTTTTCTAACATTTTCCAGAACATTAGCAGAGACCCTAAAATGAGTTAATGAGAATAATTCAGGGGACCAGTCAGCAGTGCTTCTGAAAGGGACAGATTTATTGCAAACAGCAACAGGGTCTGCTTGAAATAGAAATACTTAAGGCCTCAATTTATACCTTAAAACCAAACAATTCTCATTGCATTTTTAACAGATCATTAGGAAAACTGAGATGTTATGCTTTTAAAAATGAAAAAGAATTACTACTATTGAAACAGAAATCATTATGTCCTGGTTTCAACTGAAATAAATTATGTTATTAACAGATTCATGGGCTGGCTGCATTTATCAGCCAGATGAATCAACACCACAAGCTTCTTCTGTAATATATAGGTGGCTTTGAAAATGTGAATGGCCAATGTGAGAAAAAAACACAGCAAACTTTGTTAAGAACAGCGCAATGAAGACAGCTACTATAGGAAACTCCTCTTTCTGTTTCCATTTGATTTGATTTTTTTTTTAACACAGAAATGTGTTAATAACTGTATAGATCATCTAAATTAGTTTAATTGCAATATAATTTGTTCCAAAATTATAATAAACCCAAAGCAAAAGCGCTTCCCCCACACTTCCCATTTTATCTAATGGAATAATATTTTGCATACTGATTAGATTGAAAAAAATCATTAGTCTTTCTTTTGAACTAAATGTGTTCCCTTGCAAAGGTGTTCGTAAAGCAGAGGCTCAAGCACACACGGGCTCTGATTTTGTACTGTATATTGTAACAAGAATTAAAATTTCATCTTTTCTGTGTGTACTATAAAGTTAACTGTAAGTAAAATTCAGTCCCTGTATGGTCACCAAATCTGTTTCTCATATGCTGAGAATGGAATGATTATGGAATGATTATATGGAATGATTAAAATAAAACCAAAATCTAACACAAATCAGGAATTATCAAGGGAACATACACTTGCTGCTCCGAAGTACAGACCTATCTCTGATTAACAATGTTTTAGTTACTGCTGAGCAGTGCTTACACAGCATCAAAGCCTTTTGTGCTCCTCACACTGCCCGGCCAGCGAGCAGGCACAAGAACTGAGTGGTACTTAGCTGATTACCGAGGTTAAACCATGACATATGGCACTGAGTTAACTACATTTTGAAGCTGAAGCCAAAATCTAAGAGCAGTAAAGGGGATAAGTGGCTTATTATAGTCAATTTGATCTAGTGTCAGTGAACAGTAATGGAATAGTCTCATAACAAATTTAAGCAAAAGTAGTATAATTAAGGTCGATTGGTATGAATGTATGAACAATTGATCTCATGTGACTCAATTAACTTTGTATCTTTGTGATGAATTATTTCATAGAAATAATGGTGTCTGTGTCCTATACCTGGGCTTCTGCAGGGTTGTTTGACCTGGTTAGATCAAGAAAGATGAATAATGCAAAATTACTATAGCACATACCAAGTAATTGTCCAAGTCAGAAATACAAAACTGTAGCTGTGCATGGAGAATTTTCTCTCATGGTCTGCTCCAGTAAGTCCTTGGAATGATAAATATTTGAAGGAAATCTATTGCTTTCTTCTTCGGCAATTAAATATTCCATTGAGTCTTTTAAAAATAAAGGAGGCAAGTCTCCAATCCAAAACAATTTTAGGCACTTCATAATCTGAATCCATTCAAACAACATAGTCATATGTAAAGCCACACTTTATGATATTAAGACAATAGATTACATTTACAGAAGAAGTATTAAAAACTAAGGTGCTATCTAGATGCCCAATTCCCTTGGCAGCCCCCCTGTATAGAGGAACACTGACGATCTGTTCAATCCAAACCCTTTTGGTTTTCTTCCAAGTTTGGCTATGATGAGTACCAATGGTGATGAGATACTTTGCAGTGCTACCTGTGGACTTGGACTTTTCTAGTGTGGTATTATGAGTACTATGTGAATAAAATGAAGATTTGTGATCTAATAGTGATTTCTAAATACAGACTCCTTGGCTCCGTCCCATTATTTATCTGGCAATAGGAGAAAGCATTTTGGGATCTCAGATTCTTATTTTGGCTTATACAGAAATAAAATACATGTGGGTGGATGTGAAGAACCCATAATGTGTAAGCTGCTTGTTAGGAATACACTGATTTATGAGGAAGGAAATACTTTAGTAGCTGTGATTTTTTTTCCATTTTAGATATTTATATGTCTGGTTCAGAAGTTAACTGGATGTAATCATTAAACGCCTTTGTTTCAAAAGGGCAGCAGCCTAGGGCTGTGTACCTAGTATTTATGGATCCAGCGACTGCACACACAAATCATGTATCTCTGCTGAATCAAGATTTAATCTGTTTAACATTTTTCTAACTTGCTTGCTCAATCAGATTCAATCCATGCAAAGGACCCTATGCAGAATATACCGAAGCCCTCTGGATTTGTGGATTGCAGGAACTTGCTCACATGGAGCAAAAAGCAGGGATGTGGACTATGGGGCAATGTCCATGATAAAACAGTGGGAGTTCTGGACATTTCAAGGTGCCTAAGACTCCTAAAAATGATTAGGTGTCTGCACAACTCTGACATTTGTGGGTGCTTCCATTTCTGTTTACGTCCCTCCTGATATGACAGATTGTTGGTCAATGTGGTCTTGATTGGAATTTTAGTATCTACCATATGAACTGATCCCCAAGACTGACTTTATCATCACTGGAATGAAACAGATACTTCCACTCATTCACAGGTTCATGTCTAAAATGAGTTACTTAAGTCATTGTTCAGACATTACTGTTTCTCTCTGCCTACTATAAAGGACATCAATAAAAATGAAGACTTAAGCCTTGTAGAAGGCTGAAGTTAGCAAGATGAAACCTACACCGAGTGGCAGTTTCCCAGCAAAGCACAGCCAGCAACCAGGTACACTGAAAAGCCACACTTCAAATGCCTGAAGGCTCAGGGTGACTGGTAAGTTAAAATGTTAGGCTTCTTACAGAGTATGATTGTAGCTGCTTAAAAATCAGTATCAGAAAGAACAGAATAGCTATGACATCTGTGACAGTTAAGAGGAGTACCTGCTATGTACAAGAGCTCATGGTGTGCTCAGTTTTAAACAGATGAATAATTAGATTCCTCTTCAGCAAGGTACTGAAGCACACATTTAGCAGTAACATCAGCATTGGCCAATGTACTTTAAGACAATTTGCACGAAGTTAGCTAAGTGGCTTAGGTACTTTGCTAAATCATGGCCACAAGGCAACAGACAATACCCACTTTACATACTGTACTGCTAATAGCTTTTCTGGTCTCTAATGGAGTTCTAAAGGCATAAAAGACAATTAAATTAAAAAAAAAACCAAAACAAAGCACTTAGTACTTCAGTGTTATATCTTCCCATGATGGAATTCCTGTAAAAGGGTAGCTAATCAGTTTATCTACTTCCAGGAAAAAAGATCTTTTGAAAACATAAACAAAACCCAACCCCACAAAACCCGACGATGGCGATTTTGTCTGGTCACTATGTAGAAGTACATGAGTAGCTTACAGCTGGACAACATAAGGCACTGTCAGACTCACTTTTTAAATGGCAGTACAGTTATAGAAGAGATGTTACTAAAAGGCAAGTAAAGCATAAAGACCTAGTTAAAAAGATGAGACCCTTTTGTCTCTTGTCCCATTACCATTAAGTTAACCATTCATCATAAGGAGAAGATATATTGACCTTACTGAGGCCTACAGGCAGACTGCCATTGACTGTGACAGTACCACAGTATAAAATTGTATCTCATAAATATTTTGATGAAAAAAATGACAAGAGGATTAATGACTCTATCAAAGACTGAGTAGATTTCTATCTTTCTACTCTAATTCTATTCTATTCTTCTATTCTCTATTCTATTCTATTCTATTGTCTATTCTATTCTATTCTATTCTATTTGTATTTCTATTCTTTCTTTCTATTCTACTCAAATAACCGGTTTCTGTAATGTAAATGTTATTTATTAGAAAAGAAGGAGGATAACTTTTAACTGAAAAGGTATATTACTATGTCAATTTTACTAGAAAGCTATTATTTTTTACCCTCTTAATATTGCCATTGGTGTTAACATTAAAGGGGTACCATAAACATATTTTTGTAAGTATGGTCATAAAAGGTGTGCCTAAGCTAAACTGAATTTTCTCTCAGTGTAAAAAAATACAATGGACACTATTAAAACCAGGCAAGAATAGCACAAATAAAACCACTGCTCTATACATGATATACCCCAATAATCATGTGTAATATAATGTAAGCCCAACAATGTTTACTGCAGGTAAAGGTGGGTGTGTTCTTCATGGTTCTTGCCTTAAATACCCAGTTTTAAATTACTTTCAGTGGTTTGGTTTTTTTTTTCTTTCCAGTGATTGTAAAGCTGGGCAACAGCCTGAGTATCTCCAGCAGCTCCTCCTCTCAGGCAGCCAGGTCAGCAGTTGATCAGTGAAGCTTTTCTTATCTTTCCTTTTCCTGCAGTCCCCTGTGCCTGGGCCTGCTGCAGATACTGAGCAAAACTTTGGCCTCGTGCCACCACCAGGGAAAAGAAAATACACACGTTAAGATAGTGAGAGGTTAAATAACCTCCAAAGCAAAATCCAGAGTCAGGCATTTATTTTTCAAGGCTTTTCATTAGGACTTACTTTTGTGTTTATCATGCAGAAAATAAATCTTTGGAATAATCAAGCAATAGTTTTCCTGATGTCACCAGCCCAGATGGGAGAGGATGTGCATTTGTTCTTAACTTCCCCTTGATTCAACTTGTTTTTCCCTTTAAAAGCCCACCTTAAACAGTCAAGTAACACAAATGGCTTGTAAGCCCTTTTCTGATTGTGCTTCTCATTTGCCATTGCTGCTAATGTTGTATGACAGAGTCCTGTTGAAGTTTAACTATGTATGGATAGTTTCATTATCAATGAGGAATATAAAACTGGGGATCCCAGAGGGTGGTTATATTATTGCATCATGGGTTTGCTACCTAATGTATGTTTTTCAGTAAAGCTTTTTTCTTTACAGTATTAACGATCATCTTCACGGTAAATATATCTTCGTTGTTGGTCCCCACATTGTAGTTGCACAGCCACCACGCAGCATGAAATAGATTTTTGAGGTGTTTGAGAACTCCCTAGTGGAGCTGTTATTTCTGTAGTCATTTTATGTCACCTATTAGAACTGTTCAAACTAGAAGCTCTGTGTCTCAATGTAAAACTGACTCACAGCCTTTATTTCACAGTAGTCTAAAGGTCTTTCCAGCCCTAAAGAATCTTATTTGGGTACAGAAGAACTAAATGACACTCAGTCCCATGCCTCAAACCAACATTTGTTTTGGAAAGTTTATCTGGAGGTTAAATGTTGTTTTGAGGCAGTTTCTAAAATTTGTTCAGGGGGTGCAGTGCTAGAAATAGTCTGGATAAAAGTGGATTAATGGACTGAGTGCAGGTGGGATATTCAAAGTCAGAAAGTACCAAAAATAATCAACATACCTTTGATTCGACAGAGTAATATGTCTGTATGGGTAATTTGGCCTTCAAGTCTTGTTGATTTAATCTTCAATTCTAGTTTAATTCTAGTTTATAACTAAAATGTCAGCTGAATTTTACTGGTGTGCTGTAAACATTTAATCTAACTCTTTCATCACTGAGAACACATTGCTGGTGATTTAGGGCTTAGTTAGCTTCCAAGAACTGCTTTATGTTCCTGAAGATTATTGGCCATATTCAGTCAGCCTAAATTCTACCTTAGCCTCTAAGTCTGGTGTTTCTGACAGGCTGGATCTGGAAAGCTCACAATTCAATGTCTTTCACCCTGTGAATTGCTTTGTCCACCCACGTAGGTCCAATTTAGGCCTTCAAAATATTCCCCTTTCTTCTTTCAAACTAGAAAGAAAAACATGGTCCCTATAAGTAACTGTTTCTTGTAATCTGTGCATCCACCATGAATAATTGTGTCCATGCAGTGGTACAAAGGATTAATTTGTAGACCTTATAAAAGAAGTTTCTCCAAGAGGACTGAAAGGGCTAAACCAGATGAAAGCAGGATAAAAAAGGCCTTCTGTTCCAGACCTATGGAGGTTACCAAGAAAAGACAATAACTGTTTTTCAGAATCTGGTACAGGGTAAAATTAGTTTCCACTAATACAGCCCTCCTAATGCAAAGTTTCTAGGGAATTGTAGCCCATCACAGATGATTAGCAATCTTGAGTTGTTTTGGAAGTCACTGCTCAGGGGAGTTTGTGTGCATGAAGGGGACAGAGGCAGCATCAGCTATATGGGGTGGTTTTTACAGTGGTGTGTCTCAGAGAGATTTTCCATTATAGGAAGAAGAAGCAGAATTTCACAGTGAAAAATGAAAACATTTTATTTATGTTAGAAAGCATGGTATAGACAGGATTTCATTTTCCCAGATCATTTGCATAGCACCATGTAAAGTAAATTCAGTTGCAAACAAAATTTCTTAGCAGTACTGAAATGGCACGGGCAGCCCCTTACTCCTAATTTTCTAAGATTTTTCAGATGAGCTTGTGTTAGTAATGGTGGAAGGATTTTTGTTTGTTGTTTGTTTTTTTTTTTTTTAAAGAAACTTTCATCTTGCATAGATAGGTCTGTAAAAAACACAAGCAAGCAGGCTGCTAGATGTCAGATCAGGAGAAGCAGAAGGTGGCTGGCTGAGTCATCTACCAGAGTTTGTCCTTACATAACCTCCAAAATGCCTCTAGTTTTCTAAGGAAAAGACCTCAAAGATGTGATTGCTCAGTAAGAGGGTGGTATTTGAAATCATGAACAAAATATTTTGTAACTTCTATGAAACAAACTGCAGAATGAAAAAATGATATTTTCATTAAAAAAAAAAGTCTTTGTTCACTCATGACCCAGTTGGAGAATTAGCTACACATTGGCAAAAACTTCACTTAAGGGAAAAAAGTCACCAGCTTCATTAGAGAAGAGCCTCATTAGACAAGAGCTCTTCCACTGTTCTTTTCTTTCCTTAATTTCTTAGTAGAAAACAAAACCCCAGGAAATATATGAACTGGCACATCAAATTGCAGTATGGGGTAGGGACATCAAGTTGTGCTACTGTGTAGGACACCCATGTTCATAAATGGCACTGAGAGCTTCAGAACCATGCTTGAAGGACATAGAGTCTTTGACTAAACCATAGCAAAAGTAACGGACCATGGACTTGGACATTATGAATAACAGAATCATAGAATGTTTTGGGTTGGAAGGGTCCTTTAAAAGTCATCTAGCCCACCCCCTCCCTGCAGGGGAGTGAGCGGGGACATCTTTAACTAGATTAGGTTGCTCAGAGCCCTGCCCAACCTGACGTTGAATGTTTCCAGGGGTGGGGCTTCTACCACCTCACTGGGTACCCCATTGCAGTGTTTCACCATTCTCAGTATAAAAAATTTATTCCTTATATCTCATCTAAATCTACTCTCTTTTAGTTACAAAAAACTGTAACCCCATGTCCTATCTCAACAGGCACTGGTCCTCATCTTTCTTATAGGTCTCCTTTAAGTACTGAAAGGCTGCAGTAAGATCTCCCCAGAGCTTTCCCTTCTCCAGGATGAACAACCCCAAACCTTCTCAGGGTGTGTGCTTGACCATCCTTACACTTTCTTCCCATGACCTCGTTTAATTGCCATCAAAAACCATGTGGAACTGGAGCTATGTAACTTCTCTGGGCTTCTTTATTTCCCAACCAGCTGGGGAAAAGGAAGAAGGGCAGCAAATTATGTTCCTCTTACTTAATAGGAAACAGTCTCGGTGAGTCTGAGCTAGAATGAAGACTTCTGTCTAATCTCTTGTGGACTATGGATGATGATAGAAAAGGCAGGATTTTGACTCAAAAACATCACTGAGATCACTGAGAAAATACACTTTTTCAAGTACTTAGAAAGAGACAAGGATTTTATGGTGAATATTTCTTCTGCTTCTTTTTAGTGGCCAGATTACAGAACTTGATTTTCTGTTAACTACATTCAGTATAAGTGCCTAATTGAAGTCCTGTCACTGTAACAAATCTGAGAAATCGAGAAGAATGCACATTTCTTCCTTTTATAGCTAGTGAAGGAAGAAACAAAAAAGCGAATACAAAAATGTAAAAAATGGGGGGGAACATATAATAAATTTTAAGTAGATTAAATTTTAAGTAGATTCTGATTTCCCAGTCTATGAAGGGAGAAGAATTTGAATCAATGGATACCTTGCTGTGTGCAGCTATATTATGCTAGCATGGTTTAAAGCAAAATGAATTGATCCAGAATTGAAGGCTTCCAGAGTAAAATATCGCTTTTATAGGGATTTTAATTTGTCCAGTAAGCAGGAGTAAATGACTAGTTTAGAGCCTGGGAGCCAAGTCCATTGCTAAAGCACTGTGGATAGGACTTGCGTATAAAAGATATTTTTCATAGTCACTCTTTCCATCAGCAGCAAATTCCTTCCACTTTCAATTCCCCTGTTTGACACTTGTCAAACAAAGTATAATTCAGATGTCAACACGTATAGTACAAAGAGATCTAATTAATGAGGAGATGGCAAAATGAACTACCAGGACTGTAGATGCTTAAATAAGTAACTTCTAGTGTACACTTAATGCTGAGATGTGTACCAAAGGATTTTTAATACCTACTTTTCACCAAGTATGAGTACTTTTAGTGTACACTTAATTCTGAGATGTGTACCAAAGGATTTTTAATACCTACTTCTCAGCAAGTATGAGTAATTTCAACCACAGTATGTCAGGGTCCCACTCTCTTCACTGTGAATTACAGAATGCAATATAACACGTTATTCCCTCTTGCTGCCTGCTTGCAATTACCTCTAATTATTTGGGATCACTGAAGTAATACATTACATGTGAATCATGGTGGTTCATTTGTTATACTGCAGTGGGATAAACTAGATCAAATGAAGATCTCTTTTTTCTGGACAGGCAAAGAAAGCATTGACTTAAAATCCACAGAGGTTGGAGAGATGCTGGCCATTGATTCCAGCATGTGTTAAATTAAAAAAACCCTATGGAAATTATGCACCCAGTTTGGGAGCTTTTGCAAATCTTACTAGGCATCTGCCTGCATCTTTAAATGTCAGATACTGGTGTAAATGGGCTTGTCAGTGAACTGCCCAAGATAAAACGGGAAAAACAGGGTACCAAATCTCAGTTCCTGTGTATTCCAGGCTAGTGCTTTAACAACCTCTTCTCCTTTAATACATGCAGATTTACAGTACATATGTACTGAGATAGCCAG